>VYZM01011945.1:63801-116673 GCA_013398915.1 Dromas ardeola | reverse complement strand
AAGCAGTTAGTATTATAAAAACATATGAGTAATGAGCAGCTGTGCTATAAAAAGAGAAATCTTTCTAAGTTAATGTGACAATACGTGCACACATGAGTATGCGCATGTACACACTATACAATTAGTAGATTAAGAGGACACAGTAGATGGCATGTTTGGATTTCAATAAGTGTTTTTGGCATGCTGTTTCTCAACTGTAATTAAAATAGTCATTCAGATCTATTTCAGTAGATTTACACGAACACTGAAAACTGAATAAGAAATCGTAATCAGCAAGTTCCTATTGAAAGGCAATATGCCAAGTTAGGGAAGTAGTATCAAGAGGAGGGCCCAAGAATTCCATCTTGCATCTTATCTAATAGGTGAGTTTGGGGAGAAAAATGTAGATGGCATGGGCAAAACTTTTTCTGGGTGAGTTCTGTCTAATAGCTGTAGCACAGTGGTGGAAACCTGCAACGTACTGTATTTGATGCCGGAGCTTAAAGAGTCTTTGTTTTTTAAGTGCAGTGTAGTGTTTTTATTAGAAACAAAGATTTGAGGCTTGAAAGGATGAGTACACACTCTACAAAGCATTGGAGAGGATAAAAGAGCGGTTGGACAACATGATTCAGGAAACATCGCTATCCAGGGAAGGATACTGAGTGACCGAACAGAGAAAGCGAGGAAATGAGAGATAAAGCAGCATTTTGTGTAACTAGAGGCAGCCGGGAAGAAGGCGTGCTGTAAGCAGTGGGAAAGAGGACTGCAGGAATTTTGTACAACTGTACGTGTCTAGCCATTTTCTATGTCATGGAAACTGCAGATGATCTTTGGCATTTTAAGTGAATATTATAACAGGGAGTTGCTCAGTGCCTGGTTGTGAAAAGCTCTTCAGACAGATCCGCTTACCACCCTTCAAGGAAGATTCTTGTCAGCAGATGGGCAAGAAGGTGGCATTCTGTCTCTTGTGGATGGGATACCAGTTAGGATTACAATAGCTGAGTAGATTCTCTCAAGTAAATGAGCAAGGAGCACCAAGGATAGTCCATACTAGCATAAAAGACTGGTTTAGTTTCACAGAATGTAACTAATTTTTAGAAATCTTCTAATGATGCCAAAGAAGAAGAACGTACAAAGTATGTCCTTAGATGCCATTCATGTTCTGCATGTGAAACAATACAGAAAATTTAAAAAAAAAAAAAGAATCTGTAAGTATTCTGGTAGCCAGATATGTTGAATAAGACTTGGGTCTATGAAATGCATGTCTGTATTCTCTGGGGAAAAGAAGCTGTATATTTTGACTGGCTTCTGGCTCACTGGAGGGGAAGCAGCCTTCTAGACTTGTTAGGCCAGACTTATTCTGATGGTGCTAAATTAGCAACCAAGGGAAGTGATAGAAAAGCGAGGAATAAAAATCACGTGTTTAGAAGAGAGTCAAGATGTTGAGAATAAAATTAATCAAGGCACTGAGGACTGAAAGAGGAGTCCTTTAATTGCCTATTGCCAACGTGATGAGGCTGGCTAGTAAACAAGTGGCAATGGAATAGAATTACTAATTTCTAAACCTAAATGCTAATGAGCTAGAGTTTGTCTGACTTGGAGGGAAGATTCCTGTGATTGGAATCAAAGGACAGAATTAGATTGGGAACATCATTGCATGGCAAATGTGACACTTCCTTGAAGGCCAAAAGATCAATTAATACCTAAAATAAATGTTGATGTGCTCACTGATGACTGCTGTAGACTGTTGAATCCAGCTAAAGACCTGGATGAAATACTAACTAGCCTGTTGTGTGTAAGGGGAGAAAAAAAGGGGTTTTCTCTGTGTGTGTAAAGCCTTCAATACAAGTGGCATATTGGAGGTTTCATTCTGTCAGTGTGAGAGCATCTTTGCAAATACTGAGTAGATGACAGCATCTGAATGCAAATCCTCGTATCACATATTAGGATATTGTCTCAGACGTATCCTCAGCAAATAAAGAGTTAAGGTAAGAACTGAGCTCAGAACTAAACCCAGGTTTTATACAAGTGGAAGTGATTGAGGTTTGAATACACACTTCTTTGAAACAGAATAAAATCTGAAGTGGTTTGATATGTACTTCAGCCTAGATATTAAATAAATGGACTTTAGTACCTAAATAACATCTGAAGTGCACAATATCTTGGTACTTCCAGAAGAGGTAAATCTCCTAAAATTTAAAATGGTGTCAACTAACTCAGTTCAAAGAAAGACTGTGGGCAAAAAAATACAGATAATAACTGGGTTGTTTGTGTAAATGGCTAGAAAGCCACAAACCTATAGCTGAAAGGGGACGCTATGCTGGTATAAAAAAAATACAGAAAAAAGTACATTGCTTGCAGTAAAAGGAAGCTGAAAAGTTGAAAGTTTAGCAATAGATGAAGAAAGCAAAAGAAATAAAGAAGAAACCAGCAGCAGATTTAGGAAGTATAAAGAAGTTTTCCAAGTGCATTAGTAGCAAAAACGTCTTATCAATGATACGAATCTGTCATAGATGTGTGTGGTACATTTGTCAATAATAGAAACAAAAAGAGTGCAATAAATATTTCTCTTCTAGGAAAGAAAACCCCAACAATTGATGCTTCTCTGTCACATAGAAAGAATGTAATAGTTTTCATACAACACAAAGATGTTGTGAAAAAGCAGGTATTAAAATACATAGTTTGTAAAACAACTGATCAAGACAGCTCGTGATCAATAATTTTCAAAGAACTAGCTAAGGAGCTTTAGAAGACATCTATGTTGAATTTTTTAGTGTTGGGATGCTGAAGAAATTCTTGAGAACTGGAAGAAAGTTGATGTTGCATTAGTTTTAAAAAGGGTAAATGGAATATGCTGGATGGCTGTATTTAATTATATGTGCTGATATAGTCTCCACCCATGTGAATAAGACTACTCGGTAATAAGAAGATTGCTTTCTTAACATCAGTCTGAGTAAAAATATTGGAATACTTGATACAGGGTGAAAGAACGAGAAAAGGGTTTTATAATTACATGTCAATCTAAAGGGCTTATTTGAAAAGACTTCTTGTTGCAGTGTCAGTTTTAAAAATGAGTTACGCGTTTAACAAAAATCGTAGTGTGGATGTAGGACATTCTGACTTCAGTCACGTACTTAAATTGGTAGCTCTTCATACATACTTCAGTGCATGCTGGGGTTGTACAAATCACTGTGTCACATTAGGTTTAAAATAAAAGTATAAATAGGAATCATTGTTGATTAACTCTGCATGTAAGTTTCCTGTAGGGGTAAGTTTTGGGCCATGTGCTATTTAACAGTTTTAGCAGTAAGTCGGAAGACAACATAAAAGCTATACTGGTGATCTGGTGACAGCATAAAGATTAAGATAGGAAAAAATAAGGGAGAGTCCAACTCACCAATGCAATAAAACCAGGTATCTCAAAGGGAAATAATATAGCTATGGAGGATGGGAATACCTGTTCTGGAAGGAAATATGCTAGAGAGAGACTTGATGTCATGGTGGATGATCAGCTAAGAGGATTTATTTTGGCCAAAATGACTGATGATGTTGTTGCATGGATAAACAGGGAGATCTCAGGAGAGAGCAGAGTGGCCATTCTGCATAGCATGGCATTAGTGTGCGCTGATGTCTGCCTTTCAGCAAGTACTCTGAAAAACTGGAGCAGGCTTTAAGAAGATCCTAAAGTATCACCGTATATAATAAGCTTTGGCAAAACTGCATTTTGTCATGTTGCTTCCCTTTTTGACCATTACCTGCAATCTATCTGGGCAGAGTACAAAAAGAGTGATGAAGCAAGCAGGGGAAATGGTGACCAACCAACTAATGAGCAAAGAATAAAAGAGTTTAATAGCAAAAGCAGCAGGAGATCACAGTGACATTTTCAAGGTGAAAGGTTAAAAACTGTAAATACCCATGAAGGAGAGAGATTATTTATTGAGCTGAAAGTGGAAGGCTTAGGAGTAATTGAAAAATACTAAGATAGGTAGTAGACAAAGTCTTTTTGTCTAGTCTGACTTTCTGACAGTCAGATCTGTTAGTCTGTACATTAGTTTATCTTCTCAGAGAAGCAGTGAGAAATGCTGAGTTGCTATATTGATATTAGATGGGGAAAAACACAAGAAAATGCTCTAAAGGAAATTCCTATTTTGGTAGGAAGATGTCTTGGCTGACCTGGAATTGATTTCCCATCATGAGTTCTATAAGTATTTTCTGTAATTTTCTTCTCTTCTGTAAATAACATCAGGATTCAGGAAAAATTTCAGCCCTGCAGGTGCTGAATTCTTTTTTCTGTAAGTTAGTGAAAGAAATGGAATTACCTTCTGCGTGCTGGAGGCTCCTGATTTTACTGTGTTCCATTAGAGAAAAAGCAACGGATTTGTACTGTGCTGCTAAAAGATCCCATGTTTTTGCTGTGACAGTTGAATATTGTTACATTTACTGTTTCTTCTGACCATTTTATGTTCCTTAGTGGCAGACTTGTCTTAAAATCACCCATCTCCTTTCTCTGCATCTTTTATTTGTTTTCACTTAAATAATTGCCTTTTGCTGATCAAGACAGAGAAATCATGTACATAAGAGATATTCTTTATTATTTGTTTAATGCTGAAATTCATGTCATACAAGAATTACATACAAGTATGTATGAGGACAGGATGAGAGAGTTGTGGTTGTTCAGTCTGGAGAAGAGAAGGCTCTGGGGAGACCTTATAGCAGCCTTCCAGTACCTAAAGGGGGCCTACAGGAAAGATGGGAAGGGACTCTTTGTCAGGGAGTGTACTGATAAGATGAGGCATAACAGTTTTAAACTGAGAGAGGGGAGACTTAGATTAGATATTAGGAAGAAATTCTTTACTGTGAGTGTGATGAGACACTGGAACAGGTTGCCCAGGGAGGTTGTGGATGCCCCATCCCTAGAAGTGTTTGTTGGATGGGGCTTTGAGCAGCCTTGTCTAGTGGGAGGTGCTCCTGCCCATGGCAGGGGGGGTTGGAATTAGATGATCTTTAAGGTCCCTTCCAACTCAAATCATTCTATGATTTTTTTATATGAGGGTATATGAGGTGGGGTTATTGGAAGCATGTCTGGAGTTCCCAGTTTCAAAAGACAGTGAAGAGGAGTTTCTTTTAGTGTCTGCGTGCACTAGATTTTCAGTTCAATCAGAGAGGCTGAATGAATGAGAGAGCAAAATAACTGAGATGTAAAGTAAGAGTGTGGGCTGGACTGGAGTGTTACAAAACCACTATCCAGATCTCATACATGGATTCATCATACTCTGAGTCCCCTTATGCTCAGTCATAGCCAGAAATTCTTTGCTATGAGGAAATAAATGAAGGGCGGCACATTTCTGTGGATGCATATGAACAAATTCCTTGCCTGTTACTGGGTCTAGGGTATTCTGTCCAAGTATATTTTGTCTCTCAGTGAACTCAGTGGTGATGACTGCCTTTCCTTCCTCTTATATGCCCGGTTCAGTAAGTGGTATCTTCCCAGGGTAGGTGAGTAGGGTTGTTACCAGGCATTTGAATGAACCCTCTTAGCTTTGTACCAAAATTGAATAGGATGTTGCTGACAGTCTGCACAATGGATAATGTAATTAGTGGATCAAGTTTCATGTGACAAAGCAGTAGTTAAGTTTTAATATATCTTAATACCTCACCAGCAAGTTTCATAGGCATTTATCTCAACGGTACAAAAAACTATGTTTGTCTCAGCCAATACCAATGGCAATGGATATTTTTTCACACTGGAGCAGTATATTCATTTTTCAAGTAGCTTAGGCCTCTGTTCATGGTACTCTGTCACTGGATCTGGTGTTTGCTAATGAGAAAGAAGACAAAAATCCCAAATGTGTTTATGTAATTGAGGGGCGGTGGGGAGTGCAAGTCAAATATTTTCATTTAAGTTTTAGTTTTATCAGGAGGAACATCTCTAGCAGAACTTCTGCCATGTCTGTACTATGTTTTGTGAGTCCCATGATATTCAGGCTATTTGAATGATGCATGAGCAGCTTGGAATGCTCCAAGGTGAGGAGGTGAGTGGGTGGAACAGACTTTACGGAAACCCCTGAGGGAAGTAAATACTGAAGCTACAGCAGTGCTTAACATAGACTGGGAGATGTAGAACTGAACAACATCTCAACAGACACAGAACGTAAGTTGGGAGGAGCAGACTCAAGCTGTCAAAAGGTCTTGTTCTCTTTCCACAGAAGAATTTCTTTTAACATGGTGAAATAGATTTGTTTGCAATACGTGATTGGTTTTTAGCATGGATTTTTTTGACAGTTTTATAAAGAGATTCCCCTGTCATTTTTCATAAGGCAAGCCAAGAAAGGCAAGTCTTTCATAAGGCTGACCAAACAAGAATTCACATTCTTTTTGAGGATTTCATCCCATTGTTGAAGATACCTTATTTAGCAGACCAGTGTCGGTGGCTTATATGCAGTGCAGAATCAGCTTTTCAAACATAGTGTCCCTACATATTTGAAGATAGAGTCAGGAAAAAATGTAGTGTTTGACAATTGGTCTGTGGAGACCACAGGCCTGTCATTAATACAGCATGTGTCTGCTGCAGCATGATGCCGTTCTGTTCTAAAGTTATCCTTTCTTTGGAACCCCATGAAGACTGGTGGCTGTCTTTAGTACTGTAATAAAAGACGGAAGGATACAGCATTCTCATGGAATGAAACATTTCATAGCATTTTACTCATTGTGTGATGCACATTGTCATATATATTAAAATGAGAATTGTTTTAGCAGTTTAAAATCAGACCAGAAATTGCTGAAAAACTAAAAGCAGTGCTAAGTTTGAAAAAGTTGAACATATGTTCAAGTTTTCATGTTTTTTTTCTTTTTCTAGATCCTTCTATATGTTTTCATAATATTACTGTTCAAATTAGTTCTGTCGAGTATATCTTAGCTATTATCAATGGCATCTATGTACATCTTTGTCTCAATTGCAATTCATGTGAATAGGATTCCTGTCTCCTCTGACATGCTTTCCCATTTTTATATTGCTGAATTCATAATCCACATCGCTCAGATTTGAAAGCAACTCATTTTGCTTCTTTCCATCTTTGAACACCTTTTGAAAACAAATACATATGTTTTGGTCATCTTGTTTATGATTCCTAGAAAAGACAAGACCAGGGACAATCCTAAATAAAGATTGCTGCATGCTTAGTTTGAGGGCTTGTGTATTTTCACATGCACAGGTTAAATAAATAAAAAAGCAATTGTTGGTATGAGTTGTTTAAAAGAGAAGTCAGAAGGTACTGAATATTTTATTGTCAGAAGTGCTACAGTTGATAGTAGTTTGGGTAAATTTGTTTGAATAACAAAAATTTGATCCAGAAGAACACCTCTATTTAACAAGCTAATCTTAGCATGCTGGATTTAATATTCACATTAGTGAAGTGGAAAATAATTTTTATGGCCTTTTATGTCTTCTGAGATTTTGGTCTTTGTTACCAGCACAACCAAACTTTACATCCGGACTCTAAGACTTGTTCTGAATAAAAATGCACAGATGTGTATGTATTGGTGTCATAATTATGATCAAATGTCACAGTTACCAATGAAGGTTTTTATAGATACATGACAAAGGGATCCCTGAGATAGAGCAGTGCGGGCGGATTAATAAGTGTATTGGAGAGAGTGTGTATTTTACTAGATATCAAATACAAGCAAGTTACCTGATTTCTTTGAAAATCCATGCTTCATGTCTGTCAGTAAGAAATCTGTTCTGTGAATGTGTGCAGTGATGCAAAGGTTTCATTAGTGTTAGTTTCAGATGGGGCGTTGTTCTTGTGTGGTGAAGATGAGAGCGCTTATACAGGTCCTCCTGAAAGATTGCTGATGTCTTATATCGTACAGCTAACATATTTTACAGCTGAACTCTTCTTCTAGTCGTAGAATGGTTTGGGTCAGAAGGGACCTTTAAAGATCATCTAGTCCAATCTCCCTGCCATAGGCAGGGACAACTTTCACTAGATCACGTTGCTCAAAGCCCCATCCAACATGAAAGCTTTAGAGGTGTACCTGTTGGCAGGCAGGTAGATGTACTGTTACAGCAACATGGGCACCACTGGACTATACAGTGTCTCTTTCGAGCCTATATACTGGTAAAAATGGAAGTGGATAAAGAATAGTAAAAAACTCATTAGTAAGTAAAGTATTTTGTTGTAGTTATGTTTGTGGGATGTGGTAGGCCTATTTTGAAACATCATCAGGACAGTACTGCACCAGTACACAGTAATGACGGTGGGTGTAATCTAACAGGGCTTTGTTGAATATATGTTCGTGTTTAACAACATGGGAGCATAGTTTTGTACAGAAACACCAAACTTTTCCCCTGTTCTTTTTGTTTTGTTATAGTCATTGTCTCCTGTTCTGGATCACATGAAGAAAACTCTTCTTCACCAAATCCACCTCAGAAGCGCTCCCTGGTAAAAAACAGGATGGTGTCATTGCATCAGCCTTCTAAACCAGGTACTTTAAGCCTTCTTTCTTACATCCTCCTCCTTTCTACTTCAGAACCTTCATGCAAGATAGATGCTGGCAGTCACAAGGACCCTTTACCAGAAAGCTGTGCCATTAACTTTCTGACTGAAAATGGAGCAATGACTCAGAAAGGGCAGTGTAACCTTAAGGGGATCCCTTACTTATAAAAAACCCTGACAACAAAATACAGAAAGAAAAAAAAAGAAGGAAAAAAAAAATGCTCTTCTCCATCAACACAGTGAAATCCACCAGCTAATTAGTAGAGCCGCTTTCCAGCAACTATAGAACGAACTACCTTTCTTGATACCAAATGAAGTCTTTTTTCAACTGGAATTTTCTTTTTCTAGGCATTGTAAAAGCCCAGTGAGCTGGACAAAATGCTTGTGAGATAGCTAGGATGAATTTGATCTTACTGTGGTGCCAGGATAGGTGTAGCAAACACTATAGTTTATAAGAGAAATGAACCAGTTGCTATCAGTGGCATGGAAACTTGGAAACGCCTTTTCATTTAGTGAAATAATCACAGAATGGTTGAGGTTGGAAGGGACCTCTTGAGATCATCTAGTCCAACCACCGTGGCTCAAGTAAAATCAGCTAGAGCCAGTTGCTCATGACCATGTCTAGATGGCTTTTGAATATCTCCATAAATGGAGACTGTACAACTTCTCTGAGCAACCTGTTCCAGTGTTTGACCACTTTTATGTTAAAAAAAAAAAGGTGTTTTCTTGTGTTCAGATTGAATTTCCTGTTTTTTCTTTAATTTGTGCCCATTGCCTCTTAATCTGTCAGTGGGCACTACTGAGAAAGTGTCTGTCTTCCTCTTCATTCCTTCCTGTCAAGTGTATATGTTGATAAAATCCCCTTGAGCCTTCTCTTCTACGAGCTGCACAATCCCAGCTCTGTCAGCCTCTCCTCTTATGAAAGATGCTCCAGTCCCTAAATCATCTTTGTGGACCTCTGCTGGACTTGTTCCAGTAACTCCGTATCTTTCTTGTATGGGAGAGTCCAGAGCTGGGCACAGTACTCCAGCTGCGGTCTCACCAGTGCTGAGTAGAAAGGAAGGATCACCTCTCTTAATCTGCCGGCAGTGCTTTTCCTAATGCAGCCCAGAAGGCTGTTGGCATTTTTTGTCACAAGGATACATTGCTGGCTCACGGACAGCTTGTCCACCAGGACCCCAAAGTCCTTCTCTTCAGAGCTGCCTTGTTGCCAGTCGGTCCCCACCATGTACTGGTGCCAGGGGTTATTCCTCCCCAGGTGCAGGACTTGGCATTTCCTTCTGTTGAACTTCAAGAGGTTCCTATCGGCCCAATCTCCAGCCTGTCTAGGCTGCTCTGCATGGCAGCACAGCCATCTGGAGTGTCAGCTGCCCTTCCCTGTTTTGTACCTCTGTGAACTTGCTGAGGGTGCGCTCTGCCCTTTTGGTCCAGGTCATTAATGAGGATACTAAACAATAAAGGCCTGTGCATGCTAGAAAAGTCATATACATTCCTCACAGGAGGTAGCAAGGTGACCTAGCGACTTGCCAGAGAGGAATTCCTTATAGTAACATCTTGCAGATGGTATCTAATTCTTTAAAGTGTGAACCTCCTTTCGGACATGCCCTGTGACTGTCCGTGAGCTTTCTTCAGTCTAAGCTTCTTCAGAGCACTTTTGTAACACCTTAAAATGTGTACTTTGCTGGTTGTAGTAATATGGATATATTTCTCTCTCTAATTTACTTTTTTTTCTTTTCATTTATGTCACATTTCGCCTTTATGGGGACTTACGCTTGAAGTTCTCCAGGTTCATAGGTGCTAAGCAAAGTCAGATATGAAGCATCTGTAAGGTGGTACTCAGTAGTGTCAGAGGTTGCAGCTTTCATTGTTCTCTTATACTGTGACCAGATGAGGGTACCAAGTTCTTTTGATCTGCAATTTATGCTAAACAACAGGTTCTTACTGATTAATCTTTCCATCACAATGCAAGCTGCCAGAAAGCTCAGAGGCTTTTTTCTACCAAACAACAACTTCTCTGATCTATTTCAGACTCTTCTTCCAGGCATTCAGATCCTCTCAGGCCTCAGGTTGTGGCAGATAGGTTTTATACAGCCCAGAGAATATGGGAATTGGATCCTTTTGAAGAATGTTGCATTCACTTATCTGACCTGCAAACTGCTTTGTGTTGTGAGGCATGTTCTAAGGATTAAGTCTGCATTGGTACAGTCTTTGCTACTGCAAGCAGGGGTATTGGTAAGATTTCATGAAATGAGTTTGTCATAAATATGTTTCAAATAATCCTCTTTTAAAAAAAGAAAAAGGAATTTTTTCCTTCTGGAGCTCTCACTTTGCTCTCTTGCACTGCTGTGCTGTTGTGAGAGAAATTGCTTTCTGGGTTTTATGACTAACTAGATTTTTACCTGATAAAAATATTACTACTACTGACAACAAGTCAGTGGGTACTGAGTTAACCTGTCAAACTTTAATAAATTTGAAACAGTACAGCAGGTCTGGATCAGGATTCTGCTTTGTCTCACACAGCCATGGAGTTTCTGAGCTATTGAGATCCCTAAAGCTTCTTTCACTGGATCATGAAACCATAGCCTGAAGCTGTGCACAAACACCTTTCCCTAAATCCAACCAAGCCAGGAGAGTGGCTGTTATCCTCCTTCCTCTGCCCTGCTGGAAGGCGGCATTGTGTATGCACATGCACAATTTGACAGTTCGTTTGCCGGTGGCTTCCATTTAAGAATGATGGGCTGAGCAGTACAGTAGACCTTTGCTAAGCTGTATGGATTTGATGAGCTGGGCAGAGAAGTTATTCAGGTGGTTGGCCCGGCTGGTAGGTTGGAGAGGCAGTAACCTCCAGCAGCAAGCAGGCCAGGCAGGGCTGGGGAGGGCGTGCGTTCAGGTGGGAGCTCACAGCCTGTCCCAAGCCACAGTGATGTACAGCTCTGTAACACCTGTGTTTCTCTTGCCTCCGCACACTGGGTACTGTTTTATAAAAATGTAGTTACAATTAACTTTAAAAATAGGAAAACTTGTCTACTTTGGCTGTTGCACTCAAAAGATGCTTCCATTTCTTCCTTTTCTGAAAGTTTGGTTAAAGTATAGCCAACCTTCTGGAGGCTCTTATGTTTTTATTTCTGCCCCACCCGTGTTTCCTTGTTGTATCCCTGACCTTAATTCTGTTCTTTGTACCTGTCTTTTCTCCTCACCAGGAATAGAGCTACCAAAGGGATAACGTGTCATTCATGTTTGCAAGGTCTGAATACCCTCTGAATGTCAGGATTCCAAATACGAATGTTTAGTCTCTTATTATTTCTCATATGTCCTGGGGGTCCTCCAGTTATTACTGTAATATTATTATTACTACTGAAAATAAATATCATGCAAGTTAATATCAGCTTACCATATCTATTCAGCCCCACTCTGTGTGGGAGAGCTTTGTACAGCTAACATCCCTTCAGGGAGTTTATATTAGATTGATGAGAGAACAGTGGATTACTTCTTGTCTGGTTTATAATATGCTGATTATGAAAAATTCTGGCCAGGATGATCTAGTGTTCTCAGTGCTGTGAATGGACTCTGGAGTTTGTTAAGGGGGTGTTTCTTGTCCATCCTGCTGGAGGAAAGCAAAATTGTTTAAAAAAGTAGTAATTAAAAAAATATGTAAGACTTGCATTGCTAAGGTATTTTGCTGGAGACCCTCTCAAGCTCTTTCTATTACTGAGAGGGTTGACCTTAGGGTTTAATTTGTTCCTCTCTGCCAAAATACTAAATCCACACAGTTTCAATATCCTTGGTACACTAGGTATTATTCTCATTCAGGGTTTTATGTACGTGTAGGCTAGACCTTCCAGTGCTGGAAATTCACTGTTGATACTAGTGGGAGGATGCTGGTTTACACCTGCCAAGAGTTTGCAGGGTTTTTTTTCTTTCTGGCATGTTCCTGCACCCACAGTGGGAGAGACTCTGTTGTTATTGCACAAGACAAACTTTCTTTTTTCCCCATGAGCTCTTCTGTTTCTTGGGGGAGATAGTGCCCATACCCTTAGATCTGCTCATTTATCTGCCCTCATCATTCCTGCCCCTTGAACTGGGGAAGGCCTCAATGAAACCTTTGGTTTCTCATAACAGAAATCTCTTGTATCATCGGTTCAAGCTGTTCATGGGTGACGTCTACAGACAATTTTGGAAAACCGGACTGGGTGTTATCTTCAGTTGGTGTCCTGGTGTCTCAGGAGAGGCAGCAGCTGGTTCTGGAAAACAGTTCCTCCCGTGGAGATGTTGAAGGTAGGCAGAGTTACAGTTCCCCTTGAATGGACATCTGCTTTCCCCCAGCACTGGTAGCAGCTGTGGGTGGCAGCAACAGGAGCCAGCAGGCTGAGGCCTCAGGCACATGTCACTAAAAATATTGCCGTATGCTGGTTCTGGTGCACAACTTGTAAGTGCGCCATCAGTGCCCAGGTGTCACTAAGAGGCATATAATGTATGTGTACTGCCCGAGTTGTGTATGTATGTACCCTGTATATACCAGCCCCTTTATATACTCCTTTTGTATCTCCCTGTTTTAGGGTAAGCTACCTTTGCTTACAGAGACTGGATTTTTCTGAGGAAATTCAATCCTTTACAAGCCAGGGCTGGCTCCACATGTCTGCTGTCTGACTTGCAAAGTCTTTGGCTTTTGTTTTGTTGGACATGCCTTTACTCTGCTTTGTTTGGTTTCTTCTCATTCCTTCTTTCACTTCTTTACTCACTTCCCTCATTTTTACTTTATTCTCCTTTCACTACTTTCTGTTATTTTTGAGTTTTGTGCATAGTCCTCACCTTTCTTCTCATGATTCCTTGCTTCAAACTCCTTACCCATTTTCCTCTTATTATCTCTCTTCTATCCACACTGTGTGTCTCTTTTTTTTTTTTTCCTCACAGGGGACATTTTCCTCCTGAACACCAGTAGACTCCCAGATAGATGTGAGTTCAGCCTGCGTAGCCCCATCCTGCCTGGGAGCTTGGACTCTTGCTTGCTGGAACTGGCCATACATTCACAGGATGCTGTCCCTCTCCTCCAGAGGTTCACAGTTGAAATCGGATATATGGAGACAAACAGAAATACAATAATTTCTCTGAGAGTTGGCCATGAGGAGGATGCCGGGTAAGACAATCAATTTGTAGCTGTTTAGACGTTGAATTGCAGGGTAGGGTGGAGTCCCTCCAGGCCACATCAGTGTCTTCTCCCTTCTTGAAATCTTTGCTTCTGTTACAGCAGAAAATGAAGGTAGAACTGTCAGGACCGAAATGTGCAGCTTCCTGGCAGGATGTCTGTAACAGACCCAGGTTTTGTGTGTCCCCTTTGCAAAGAACACACTTGTTTAGGACTCACTCTTCTTCCCTCACATTTGGAAGGATCAAGATTGGTTGACTCTTTCACTGATGCTAGGACTATAGCTGTAAAATGCACCCAGTCCAAAGACTGCCTCGGCAACATGACTGATACCTCTAAGTATTCAAGGGGTCCTATCATAGTTACAAGTGTCACAGTTCTCATTTTGAGGTAGGGTTAACTTTACTTCTTTTGTAATTTCCTCCTTCTGTCTGCTAAGTTCAGGAGCATCCTCTTTTGCTTCATTTGTAGAGTTCTCAGGGAGGGGAAAAACAGAGGCTAGGGGTGAGAAGAGGTGAAGACAAAAAATGTGCAGCAACTCTGGATCTTGTCCTGTATTCTTTTTGATCTTCCTGACGTTTTACTTTTTCATTCATGCATGTAGCAGAATGCAGTGAAGAGGAGAAATAGGCAAAGGAAATGAATCACAACAGGAAAAGAAGGAGAAAAGTCCACGTGTCATCTGATTTTGCCATTTTCCATGTGTTTGTTTTTCCTTTGCTGCAGTCTGCCTTGTAAGAACCTAGGTCGGACACACAACAGAGCTTTTTATTTCCATCACCTGACTGACTCCCATGGAGAACTTAAGCAATAGATCCCAGTTCTTGTTTTCTTTGAATTCTTTGGCACTCCCCTGGCTGCCATGGAGATCTGTAGCCAAGACTCCTGGTAAGCCAAAGATAGCAGAGTTTGACTAAAAAAAGTGTTTATTTTCTTTCAGATCCCTCTCTCTCTCCTGCTTTTAGCTATTGCTCACTTCCTTCCTGGCTACTCCTTCCCCCTCTTGCCAATTTCATAAGGAATCTGTTGCATTTTCTGGGATCAGTTTTTAGTGCCCGTTTTTACCTATAACTGCCCTTGCTGCTCTGAGTATTTGACAAACCTCTGCAACTGTCGCCAGAGCTTCATTCCCCTATATAAATGCATAAAATACCCTTTTGATATACCTAGCTGCCCAGACCAGGCTTTGATCACAATCACTGCAGCATCACTGGAATGTGTCATAGATGTTGTTTAACAGCTTATTTGAGCACTGCAAAACAATTCTACATGAAATCAAGATTATCATCTTTATAGAAGTGATGGCATTTAGATTTATTAGAATAGAGTTAGCTTCACTGGAGTTTGGCTTAGACGCCAGTATTACTTTTTCTTAGTGAGTGAAATGAAGCACTGGTAAGCTCAGGGTGTTTAGTACTAAGGTTTTAAAGATGGAAGGTGACTGAGTCCTGTTTTAAAGCAAGATAGAAAGGAGGGGAAGGAACAGAGACAAAAACAGTTAAAGGAACCATGTTAGGTCAAATACCCTTCCTTTTCTGCCTCTTTACAGGGAAACTCTTTAAAATCTCTGCACAAATCTGACCGTGCTTCAGTCCTGTCTGTCACCCCTCAATTCCAGGATCAAGCTATACTTCATCATAAATTCAAGCTGCACCTGACCACTTCAGTGAACTGTCCTCTTTCTGGACCTAGAAATCTTTTACTGATGGTGTTTCCTCCTTCAGGATCCATCAGTTACACAGTTCCCAAAAGCTTAGATACATGTCGTGCACGAGAGAAAGTTGCTGTTCTATCCGCCTCACTAACAAAAGGATTTATCATTAAATCAGCAATATTGAAGCTAACACATATTTTTTTAACACATGTACCCTAGTGAAAGAACAAAGAAACAGATGGACCTTCAGCCACCATGTCCTCTGGACAAGCAAGGCAAAGTCACAGTATTTATACACTATAGGGTGTGGGTATTCTGAGTTACTACTGTTAGAGGGAGAACCACTGAGGGAGTAAAGTGTTTGAAATCCTATATATTTACAAAAAATACATAAAATTCTATTTCTCATTATCTCAGCAGAACTCAAACATCAAGAGCTTGTTCTTTGCTTGCAAGTCCAAGACTTCTTCATCTGCACTTGGGTCAGAAAGCTGTCTTCGCTTTCTCAGGGTTACCGTTACCGTGCTTGTTCAGGTCACATCTAATGTCTTTTTTACCATTTTGCTTATCCCACCTTTTCCCTCTTTACCACGCAGATCCAGAAACAGTCACAGCTGAAAATTCTTCCGGGTCCTGTGTGCTTTTGTTTTGAATGATTTCACATGCCTGTGTTTGTTGTTGAACACAATTATTTCAGTGTTTTTAGACAAAACTGTTTCAGTAAGGAGCTAGTTTCTTTCAACTCTAAGTACTCACACTTCAGTGAAAATAAAAAAGCATCACTTGGGGCAGGGATAATATTTTCCCTTTCCGTGGTCGATAAGCCAAGTTGATTTTGTTCTGTTTTCTTTCTGAAATATAAGGCACTGGCCATGATAGTCTTGGTAGGCCAAAAAGTAAAAAGTTCATGGCCATGTGCATACACGGGTTTTCAGTTAGCCAACCTCACAAAACAATTATTGCTTAGTTTTTTGTGTCTTCCCCCTTTTTTGGGAGGGTGGTGGTGGTGCTAAAATGCCTTGCCAGCTTCTAAGACACTTGTAGAAAATTACCCTCTTTGACACTTCCATTCTACTAATGTGGTTGTTTTTACCCACAAAAGTTATTTAACTTCTACTGTCATACATGCAAACTTTGCCATCTAGCTAATCTGAACATCTAGAAACACCTATGGCCATTTGGGTTTCATAAATTAGGTGTCCAACTACACAAGCCTTTGAAAGGGAGTAGTCTGGTAAGCGTCCTCAGAAAATGCCTAATACGTACTGACAACAATGAGCACAGCCATTTCATTTGAAAAATGCAGCTAGAAAAAGAGAGGCTGCCCAGTTGTTATGCAAGAGTATGATTTTTGAACACTAATCTAGGAGTATGATTTACTGCCCCTAATGCTTCTGTTGAAATTGCACCCAAAAATACCCTGGGTCAAAAAAGAACCCTCTAACTGGTTGATGAAGACAAGACGAGTGGGCATGTGTTCTGCTCGCTTATCTATTTCCTTTTAAGTCCAATGGCTAGAACTGGATGTTTGTGAAGACTTGCAGGCAGCCACTTCCTGTATGTAGAAAAGTAATGTAAAGCTTCTAATTTGTATGTTCACTGATTGAGCCTGAAGTATTTAGCATACATACCTTTGTGCAATAGCCCATGCAGTGAGTTCCCCCAATTCAGGAGAGGTTTCAGCTTTCCTCTTCAGCTTTATTGAATTTTTCACTCTTAATGAAGAAATTGTTGTTCTTAATATTAAAATAATCTTTCTTAAAGTTAGCGAACAGTTATCTTTGTTGGATATGGAAAGGCATTGGCATAGAGAGGATTGGTAAGGAGGGGGAGGAAAACTGCTTAGCAGAGGAGATTGAGGGGCTAATGAAAATAAGAAGTTGAAAATACAAATCAAAAGTTGAAATTACAAGTTTGCAGGGTGAATCTTGAATTCTCTTGTCTTAAGCATCAGGTTGCTTGCAACTCCAAACTTTCTATCCATGCAGATGTCTCTAAATTATGTCAGATTCTGATAGCTCTTCCATACATGCAGATAAATTTTAATATCTCTGTTTAGAAGAAGAGTAATGCTACTTCGTTACTTGAGATCTGGTTTGACATAAAATCAATAGTAAAGGTGTTGCCAAGCTTGACTTATCTGGAAGCCTGCTGCAATGATCCATCTTCTGCTAGATTGACATTGGGCTTCATTCCTGATTCCATTAAAGAAATTAAATTGGCTCTGACTAGCCCTTGTTTGGATAGTGGGACCAAGCAAAGAAGGCGTAATTATTTACAGCATTAGAAATCTTGCTGCAGTTGGGTCTTGAGGGGGCAGCTTTCTCTGAAGGGGAGTACCTTGATGATGATGAGGCTCCATACACAGAAGTATTCTGGGTGATGCAAAGCTACTTGTCATTTTTGTGGTCTCTGGATGCTTGCCAGCTTTTCCTGTGGTGTTACAAATGGAGTAAAATTTCAGTACTAAAGATGTTTCAGTGCAGAACTAGAATGTTTCATGAGACTTTAGGGCTCTGACTCAGAAAAGCTGCCAGTTCACATAAGTAGTGGTTTTAAGATAGTGGCCTTGCTCTTCTACCAGATGCCGCAGTTCTCCCGGCAGAGATGGCAGAATGGACAGTGTGTCTTTTTCAGTTGTGACGTTTCAGAAGTTGGTTTATTGACTTATATCACCAGTGGTTGTCCTTTATTTTGATATAGCAGGCTATAAATGGCAAGTTCCAAAGTGTCTGACTTGTAAACCATGTAGGATTAAGGTGCAGCAGCTGAACTAGTCATTGTTTTCATTAGTTGCTACCACTAAATGTAACATTGGTGGTGAATCACAGGCTGTGTGCAACAGGTTCCTGGACTCAGGGGTGTGATAACACTGGCGATACTGTGATGTCTCAGCTGGGGGATGGGTTGTAACTTGACAGAGGTACTAGAACTATGTCACGGTGCTTGGAAGGTCTAGTATTCTTAATAGGTAAATTGCTTGGAAGGTCTAGTATGCTTAATAGGTAAATTCAAAAGATTTAAAGACTGTGCTTAACTTCAGTGACTCATTGAACCAATTTGATTAAGGCCCACTGATTTTTGTGGCCAACAGGATGCAATGGAGTGATGAACAAAGCTGTGTCATCTAGCAGAAGTGATTGAGTTCTGGGCCAGTGCTGAATACTCTTGGCTGTTGTGCCACAGTGTGGTAGGGGGCGATATATTTATAAGTGTATTTATAAATGCTGGATGATCTGGAAGCTGCACAGTAGTACAAAATGAAAGTAAAGCAGTTGTTCTCCTTTGTAGGGTAGTAGAGATGGTGCAGCTGTAGTTCAGGGCTGGAGATTTCTGATGGGACAGGAAACAGGAGACACAGGGTCATATTGATAAGAGGAGCTCAACTTCAGTTGAGTTTAGGTTATCTGTGGGTATTTATGTGCGCGTACAATGGTGAAAGTGGAAGATGGGGGAATGCCATAGAAGGGATAGTAAGAAACTCTCACCAAAAGAAGGTATATAGTTAGTTTGTGGAAGGGAGAATGAGTTAGGTAACTAATCAGTGTCAAGGAAAAGCAGAGAGAGTGATAAACAATTAAAGTTGCTTTGGATTTTTTGCAAGTTGCAAATTAGGTGGTCTGTGATTTTCACATTGTGTCCAGTAGAGTTGTGTTTGTTGTCTGGGTGTTGCCCTCAAATGTGTTTCTGGTGCAGGACAAGGGCTAGATGATCACTTCATGGCAGCTGAAGCCATTTCCCAAATGAAAAAGTAGTACTAGGAGCAGAGCCTGAGCAACACACCTTAAAAGTGTGGCCTGGCCTCCTTATCATCCTGCTGGCACTGACCTAGAGTCACTCATCAAGGGTGCCCCTGGCAACGTCATCAGTATGTAAGGTATGGGTAAATTTATCTCTGTCTGGTACTCAGAAAAAAGCTTAGAGCAAGGATTCCTTTGTCACTATCCTTGCTACAACCCCTTTACAAAATAATAACACACAGTTTTACCTGTCTTTCATTGTCTTGTTAAGATGAGGTAGGACTGTTTTTAAAAAATAAAAGAAAATAAAAAGATTTTTAAGAATCTTGCTGGATTTTTTTTCATGACGCATGGATACCCTGACTTCCTTCAAATTAGACTGATTTGAGTGAGGTACTTTGAAAATTCCCACTTGGTATCTCTCTCTAGTTTTTAATGCCTAACAACCATCTTTAAAATTAGAGTGCATGGTACCACCTGTCTTTCTCTGAAATGCCACAAGTGCTGCACAGTTAAGAAACCTCTGCTGTCTAGGGGCTGTGGCATTTGTTCTGTGGTGAAATGTAAATTGCCAGAGCAATCTGCATTTTCTGGATCACCATTCTCTTCTTCCTCTTGTTTTGTGGGTGCAATCTAGCTTGTTAAGATGGGAGATGAGGTAGAGAATGAACAGAAAAAGGTTCTCACACTTTACACATCCAAGAAACATTCAGGGCCAGACATTTACATCCAGAACACACGATGTCAGTGTTGGCTTGAGGGGATCCAGAGACTTTTGCAGCTGCTTGGTTAATCTGTACTTGCAAGAGCAAACAGAAAAACAGTATATGGGGATGTGTGCCCAAAATTAGTGATAATTTAAGTCCCATTTTAACTTAACTTAAGAATCATTGGGAATGGTTGGATCTTTTAATCATTAGCAATAGGATCTGCAGCAAAGATAACTGAACATGAGCTTGTTAGGCTGAACATCACTTGTTTTTTATTAAGACCTGCTTGTTATGTTAGAGCCTACATTTATCTATCTATTCCCTATGTGAATACTATTACTTCTGTTTGGTACAGTGCAGAATCTTTATGCTAGAGACTCCGTGGATTGCAGTGTGCTGTGTGTATGTCTGATAGCTCTTTGTTGTCTATTCTAGGGTGAAATGGAAATACCTGATGGCCCAGATTGGCCGAATAGAAAGACCTTTTAAAATCACCTTGCTGTATTCAAACTGTGGAGCACAAGAGGTTGGAGTACTGGCAGTGGGCTCCCTACAACTGAGGAACTGCTTTCATGGTATGTTGCAATACAGTCAGGTTTGGAATAACCAAATGCAGTCAGAAAAAAGAGCAGCATCCTCACCAAAATTGATGAGTGTCATCAGGGAGGTGCTCAGATGGAGATAAATGGAAGTTGGGTCTCCTCTGGGGTTTCTGGCAATGATTACCTGTCAAGGGTCACATTTGCGTGTGTTTTATGTGTATGCACCCATGTGTACATGCTCCAAAGGCAGGGCTGAAGTTCAGAATTATAGAACTGATTTAAGCAGTCCTCTCTGCTTTTCAGATTTTCTTTGCTTGATATTTGTACAAGAAAACAACAGGGCTCATGCTGCAACCAGCAACAGGAATGGAAAAAAGTCTTTGCCTAGATTATTTTAGCATTTAATATTTTTTCTTTCTTAAATAATCAAGAACAAAAGACTACCCTGTGTCACCAAAGCCTTTTCCATACTGGGGCTCTATCTTCCAAATCTGTAAAGAAAAGAAACATTGGTCTGCACTCCATGGGGTCTGTTTGCTACTGCCAGGCTGAGAACTTCTGTCTAAAATGAAAATAATTGGAATGTAATTATTTTCTCCAAAGTACTGAGCGCTCAGCTCAGAAGTCCTTAGTTTTACGTAGCACTTACAGTCCTGTTGTGAATGTTGTGCAGTGATCCTTAGTAGCTGTACAGAACCTTGCTAATGTCATTTAGGCTTCTTGGAAGTACAAGAGTCCGTCGGCACAGGCAGCCTGCACGCAGGAGACATAATCATCTTCACTTCCTGGTTTTCATGCATTAATATAATGCTATTGCCTCTGTTTTGCAGACACTGAAGAAATAGCTTGAAATGTAAATGTAAAAAGCTTCAAATGTAAAAAGAGAATACTGGTTTCACAGAGCTGTTTTATAATATATCATGAGAGTGCTTTTGATCATATTAAAGAATTAATTTTATTGCAGTCATTAATCTTTTAATTTAAGAAACATTTTTAATGTGATGGTTTTTTGACAGTCATGGAGTTTTGAGGAGATGCATACAGGCTGAAGCAATATGCTAAGCACCCCCCAACAGTCCCTAAATTAGCTGATGCATGTACCCGGGACAAGCCTTGTGCCATGAAGAAATACTATTTCAGACTGTGTACCTGGACTGTTGCAGAGATGTCCTTTTCTTTTGCTTCTGGAATTGGTCCCCTAACTTTTGCATTTTTTTCCAGAGCAGTAACAATCCCAGTGGAACTTCTCTACAGAGCTATGCTAAAGGGGAGCAGGTCCAGAAGAGACCTACACAAACCTGCAGGTCCGTAACGGACCTGTGCACGCACACATCCACAGTGCAGGCTGGGTGCATTAGGAGTCTTGCTTTTGGGAAGTATCAGACTTAAATAATTGTGCTCAGCCTGGTCACTGGGTACCTGTGCAGTCAAACAAATGCTTCTGGAGTATAGCTGACTAGACTGGCTTGGGTGTATGAATAAAGTTCCCGCACAGTGAGCTGACCTGCTGGGGAAGCAGCTCTCTTCACGGGCAGGGTGCCACAGAGCTGGCACAGAAATGTGTCAGCAGCATGAGTGTTAGTTAAGCCTGAGTCTCAGTAGGGCATAGCGATGTGTCTGTCAGGACAGAGCTAAGTGGGTATCTCTGCTGCCAGCAGCAGAGTGTCATGCAGCATGACGCAGCTGCCTGGCAGGTGTGCAGTCACGCGTGCAGAACTGAGGAGCACACCACAGGTCCTTCATTAAAAAAGAAAAGTGATTATCTAAAGATAGAACAAACACAGCAGAAGACAGTGCATGAGAGAGAAAGGAGCAATAAATCTGGTCTCCCTGAGAGCCGAGGTATCTGCAGGAATCTCATGCTGGATATAAACTTACATGGTAAAAAGCAGAAATAAGTATCACTTATCACCCAAAGGACACTTTCTGAGGTCCTTCATGTGAAGGCTGATACACGTGAAGGGTCATACACATTCTGCCAACTCATCTCTGGGTTTTGTTCTCTTTTTCCTTTAGATAAAGAAAACCAAGATCTTTCTATATATGACAAAGGCTCCACCTTCCCCTGCCTTCATGGAGGCTGTGTCAGCCACCTACAAATCTGTGAATTCATCAGTGACTGCCCTGCCAAAGAACAGGAAGGGGTGAGGTGTGGTGAGTATATGGCATGGCACTTCGTGGGAAACTTTATCTCATTAGAAGAAATAATTTAGAATGAAAAATAAGTTAAATTGATTCCATCTCTAGATTAATTCAGTATTTTGCCTCCTGAACTAATTTAGCCTATTTACACTAATTGGATACCAAGATTCTCTTTGAAATCCTGTATATCCAATATAGGGTAGAATGGATTTGTTTGTGAAGTTTTTTGGTTTTTGTTTTTTGAAATATTGCAGTAAGGAGCTCAATGACCTGCCTTTCACAGTTGCCTCTACTTCAGAGAAAGGCAAAACCAGTCTGTCTCTGTGTGAGAAATTCCTTCTGAACCTCCCTTCAGTGGAAGGTGCTGATCATCTTCTAGTGCCATCCACGAACATGATCTGTCATAAATTTGTCCCTCCAAGATCCCAATTCAGAGCTCATCTCACACATCATGACAGAGAAGTCCCTCCTGGCTCAGTATACATGGTGCTAGGAAGCGTCATTTAGCTTTGTTGCAAGCACAGTGGCAGAGATCTAAAATAAGATCTTGGTTGCCTTCCTTTAACTAAAACACGGAAAACTTTGTAATGTTTGTAATTTCGTATACAGCAAGGCCTTCATAAACATATGGCAGTTTACAAACAGATTGTGGGAGCTGCAGTTTTACACAGTATCTAGAGCAGGAAAGAACTGCAAAGCCTCAGATATCTCCAGAGGCTGAAGTGTTGGCTTTCTAATGGTGACTTGGGAAATAAACAAATGAGACCAGTTAATATTTTGACATTGAAAAAAAATCTGTGTGGCATAAGTTGGGTATCTTTGACAACCACAATGAGTTTTGCCTTTTGTTGCTGTTTGTGTTCTTCCATAATCAAGTTTCTCCTGTTTTCCTGCTTTTTTATTCTCCATTGTAGACAGTTTCCCAGAGGGCTCACATTGCTCTTTTGAAGAGGGTCCATGTGGCTGGACACTGAATGAAACTGCAGCATCTCCTTGGTCTATTCGGGGCTTTACTGAAATGATTCAAGATGACTCATTTGTGGGGTCTACCTTGCAAGCCACTGGAGGTAGGTTCCTCATAGTTCTCTCTCACTCTGTGTGTGTGTGTGTGTGTGTATGTATATATACGATAGCCTGGAATTTAGCTTTTTGAATTGGTTTAAAATTTTTGGCAGCATTGACAAATCAACTTTAGCAACAGTATTATCAGTAACAACTTTAAATGTAGCTAGAATTAACTTTTGAACATCATTCAAAACTTCATATGAAACAAGTTCTGCGATAAAGTTAACACAAAACTGTTGGAGACTGGGCTGCTTCTTCACCTTTAACAAAATCATATGATGAATTCTTTTGCTTATATATACTTCCCTCCTCCTTCCTCTTATGAGCTATGCAATTGCAGAGTACTTCAGCAGCAATGTGATAGCTGCTGCATCACAAAGTAAAAATTGCCCAACAGAACTGGGCAGCTTGTATAAACAAATCTTGAAAATCCTTGACAGACTCTGCCAGTGGGTTAGGAAGAGCATCACATGGAAGCATATCTGAAGACCAAGTGATCATACATATTCTGTGCCATAGAATATTACAATAAAAAAAGAGTCAGTTAATTTCCAGAACTGTCAGCTTGGTAAATAAGGAGGGAAGCCAGACTCTCAGATGTTCAGGTTGAGAGTCAGAAGTATTCAGCACAGATGATTCTTGCCTCACAGTTCCAGGTCAAAATGAAGGGTGTCCATATGAGTGTCCTGTTTGTCTCTTGAGAGCTTGTATAAACTGTCCCTGGGAACAAAGACTACAAATAAGCTCTTCCAGCCCAGTGTTTGTCTCGGCAAGAGTCATTGATGCTAATGGTGTAACAATTAGGGCTGGTCTGGAGCTCACTGTAGGTTGGTGTGAGCCCCTGTATGGGAACATGCTTGAGTGGTGACTGAGGTTTATGCACTCGTGTTCCAGGAAAGGGTTTGCGATGTTGACTTTTTTGTTGCTGAAATCTACCAGAATGCTTATTATATCCAACTTAACTGCCTCACTAACCGATTTGCTCTCAAGCCATGCTTATCATCTTACTTACACTGTGTTTCAGCACAACGATGTTAAATTAGTTCAAGAGAGTATAAAAAAAGCAAAACATTGTCCTGTCTTTTCTGATTCACTTTTCTGTTCACAGGACACTTCCTCTACCTGCGAGCAGACAGCAATCAGACGAGCGGTATGGCCAAGGCTTACAGTACCAGCTTGCCAGCCAGTATTGCCACTGATGACTACCAGGTACATCATGCTGTCTTAGTACCTTTGTGGAGTTAGTCATTAGGCTGCAGGCACTGTTTGCACAATATGCCCATTCTCCTGTGCCTCTGCAAACTCTACAAAACATCGGAAAGCAAAAGAGCTGACAGTACCAACTCGCTAGCTACTTGTTCAACACTGGAAAGGAGATGTGAGGTGCACCCCCAGTAAGTGAAAGCAGGAGCCCCAAAGCAACTCCTCAGCATGGAAATCTTCCTATCCTACCTGTACTGATCATTCCTCTGAAGGAGACCCAGCACCTGAATTGTATGGGGTGGTCTTGGTTTGCAGGAAAGGGAGCGGGCTTTCTGGGCTGTTGAGACATTCAGTATACCTGCTGCTGAGACTTCTCTTCCTAAATTCTGCAATACTTTCATAGGAGTTAACAAACTCAGTCTCAGTCTCACTGAGAAAAAGAGCGTAAAGTTAGTATGTATTAGATTTTCCAGGAAGAGATGAATGTAATAAACTTGTGTTCACATTCTTCAGAAATTTCAAAAGGTGAGGACAACCTTGCATGGATAAAATCACACAACCTGCCTTCATCCCAGATCTCTACAAAGAATAAGAAGAACTACGAGATGCTGGAATTAAAAATATTAAATAATATTGCACTCATAACACTTAGGAAAATTAAGCTGCAAGTTTGAGCTGGAGTCCAGCCCTGCTAGGGGAAAACAGAAAGCTTTGATGCCTCCTAATTAGAGCTGGCAAAAGAAATATAGTGCAGGTGCCAAAAGTATAACTTCAGCATTTATATTTATTTATAAATCCAGGTCAAGTTTGTTGGGTAGTTCCAACAAAATAAAATGTACTTGGAGCTAGGTTTACAAAACCAGGAGGGAGGAGAACCAGTAACTGTTATTATGGTGTACAGGTCTCAGAAGATCTGGAGCCATCCTGTCCTCCACTGGCAAGGATTTGAACCCTCATTTCAGGAGCAAGGAAATTCTTGTGGTTGTTCTTTGCAGCGCATGTGTGTGTGTGCTCCCTTTCCTGCTGGTGCTGGTGTTTTCTGTAATAGAAAAAGCAGCTGAATGCTCAAAGCAGTGGTGGAAATGGCAGTTCTTTCTTACTCTGTGGCAAAGTGGGAGTGGTTGCCCCAAAGAAAGAGGAACAAGTCCTGCTTCAAGATATTCTTTGGCTTGGTGATCAGGTTGATCACCTGATCACCAAGTGCTACAGTCCAGATGGTGCCTATGACTTGGAGTAAGTATATGGGTTGAGGCTTTCTGCCTCTAGAAACAGCCTAATTCCTCATTTCAAAGGCATCTGGGGCAGGGCACCTCTCCCCTTGGGGTGTTTTTGTGCCCTATGTGGGCCTACGTATAGTTTGAGCCACCTCAGTGCAACACATTAACCTGAGCGGTTACAATGGGAATCCTTTAAAGATATAAACCGTGGTTCAAACCCTTTCACAGGAATCTTTAAGCTGGTGAGAACACTGAAGAGGAATGCAGTTAGGATTGTTTTTCTGCAATAACCTATCTCTAGTGGAAACATTTAATGATAAAGCATTTCTTGAGTTTAAGACTGTGTTCCTCTGCTTTACTACTTTTTGTTCCTGAAGGAGATAACAAAGAAACCAGTGCTTTCTCAGCCAGATTGTGTCTCAGGCCATGGATGTTGTCGTTAGTGGTTGGAGAACAGCTGCCTAACAGGAGTGTCAGTCAGGATCTCCACCGAGAAAATTCTGTGCTAGGAACAGTGATGAGTCATACACAAGCAATGGGAGCCTCAGTTGTGTGCCTGATTAAACAGTTTGACCCAGGATGAAAGGCCAGGTGTCTCAAATCCCCAGAGTGGGGAGAAGTGAGTACCTTTCCCTTTTTATCACAGGATACCATTCTTTTTCTCTTCTTCCTCTATTACAGATCCAATTCTCAGTGCATGTTTTTGGCAGCTACAATGGTACTGTCTCCTTCTCTGTCAAAGAAGAGATAAAGGGAGCTCCAATCACCTTGCCAATGTGGGAAAGAGCAGGGAGCTGGAGTGACCACTGGTTTCTCATCACCTTACCAATGCCAGTGCTTCAGAACCGGTAAGAGCTTCACTGGCAGCATCTAGGGTTATCTCTAGAGATTTAGGACATTGTTACTGTCTGTTGTGAAGCATCACTTGACTTCTTCCACAGCCATTTCTACTGAAAGAATTACAGGAGTACTGCAATTATGCTTGCTGAGGAAGTATTCTGTCATATGTGTGTATCTTCATGCACATACACAGGTTAGCTCAGCACAAGCCCATACTGTGTGTCTGCACTCAGAAGCAGCCTCAAACAGTGCTTAGGTATTGGGAATAGCAAATGCCTGTACTAGAAACATTTTACCAATCTGAGAAAGCTAGTATACTCACAGTGGCAAAGTGCTCCCAGTAGGGAAACAGCAATATTATCGTAGCTGCACTTTGTACTCCCATAGTAAGAACAGCCGTGTGAGTCAAATGAGTGGTAAAAGCACAGTTTAGCCAATAGAACTGTCTAGTCTAGGATCTGTATCAGTTCAGCCACATTCATTGCCACATCACCGATGCAACAATCTCAGGAAAAGACTGTTGCCCAAATCAGCCTTGCATTAAAATTTTCAGTTTTAGATGTGAAAATACAGTGTGACATTGATTTTCAAATGAAGTCAAATATTGAAGATTCAAGGAATTTCAGCCTAATCTATTTTTAATCAAGTATTTCTCCTCCCTCACCCTGTGTCATTTGGTCTCAAGCCATGTAGCTGGTGTTAGCAGCTGGTTATTTTGCATGACACAAATGATTGTTAAATTGCTCCAATCTGGGATTTTTTGCATCTTCCTCAGGAAGGCCTGTTTCACATGACACTTAAGACAAAAAAATCTCAGTCTATACAGTGAATTTGATAAATGAAAAAATGTCTACCTAATATTGTCAATAAATAATGTCTCAAAACTTAACCGATTTAGAGGTGTGAGCAGATTCCTTTTAACTTCAAATATTTGCCGTATCTTTGTGTAAAAGGCTAAGGGATTTGGGTCTGGAAGTGGTAGTAATTCAGCAACAGTAAAGCTCAGCCTCTTTCTAGTTTAATTTCATTATTACCTTTGGTCTCAGCATTATCATGTGTTCACCATATGCACCTTTGCCATGAATTATTCCTTTAAGATAGGATAGGACTGCATGCTGGCAGTGTATTTAATATTCTTGTCTGACACAGTCTGGAGTCCTGTGGATTAGCATCTGTTTAGTTCTGCATATGTAAAGTATGACCAGTGAATTTGTCCAGAATAGCTCTTTCCCCCAGGCACTTCCATGTGGACCTAACCACAGAAGAGTCCTAGGGACTCCTCAGAGGTACTTAAGACCTTCTGCCTCCTCTGATACACGGTCAGTTATGCTTGTGCCCTGAAACCTCTGATTTCTGTATCAGCCCTCAGTTCTGAAGGGAAATGGATCTTCTGTGGCAGGAGGGAATGGACAGCGAGAGGCTTTAGGGACCAATAGCCAGCACTGCATGAAAAAATTTGATATTCAAATACTGTAATTAAAAGAGTTAAGCACTGAGACAAAATGAAAGAAGTAGGTCATGCATGCATGCATTATGCCAATCTGTTTCAAGTAGTTCTATTTTGTTTCACTTCATGTAACCTTTCTGTGTGCTATTTTCAAACAAATTTAAAACTGATGTGGCACAACAGTGGCAATCACTGTGGGTGAGGCTGGAACAGTTCAGTCTAGCAAGCAGACCTGTGCTACCTGAGCTAGCCAAGTGATTGACAGTCGTAATAAGTTGTCATTTGCTGCACTGATCTATAACAGAAACAGAAGCAGCGCACATTTTGCTGGGAGGTGTTGCAGCTATTTGTCCCAAGTGAGGAAACCCTGGTTTTTGTGCTCCCAGGACACTTGGGCTCCATCCCAGGCCTCTTGTCTTGTTCCTTCCATGCTCTGCCCCTTCTGTCCTGTCACACCTGCTTCTGTAAGCACTCAGTGCCTTTGTTCCGTCTTTTAATATACTTGGTCTCTCTTCCTTCTCCTTTAAGCTCCCATTTCTGAATCCATTTTATCTGTCTCGTGCTTCCAGTCATAATTTCCCTCTCTGAACTCCTCCCTGCTTCTTGTTTCCATCTCTCTTCCAGCAGGTGCTGTCTCTGTGTGTTTGTTTTTTACTAAGTCTGACTCCCTTACCTGCACTTTCATTCTCTTCTCCTCCTATTTTCCTCTTGTGCACTTTTATTTCGATGATACCAGACCTACAGTAAAGGTTTATTCCCAGTTTTCCTGTTTGACTGTCTGTTTGCTTCTCCCCGTAGATCTCAGGCCCAAACCCCCTGCACACCAAGTCCAAGCTCCCCTGCTGTAAAATTACCAGGGAGCTCCCCAGCCTCTCCAAGATGCCACCCTGTTCGCTCTGGATTCAGTTTAGGCAGCTTCTTTCTCGTATTTGGCCAGGATCAGCAAAAGAAAGAAGGGCTGGGGAAGAAAGAGTGTATCCGTTACTTTGGAAGGGCGGTTCTCACTTCATGTAGCTGAAGCAGGACGACCTGACACAGTTCATGACAGCACTGCCGTGGAAAGTACCATTTAGCCTCAGACCTGAAGATGTCCAGGGAAGAGGAGACTTCTACCAGGCATGGAAATGTCAGGGATTTAAAAATTTCAAGGATATTTTACTAAAATTGTAATAGATTCTTATTCAGCTGGCAAAAGAAGCTCATCCCCGCCACATGACTCTCTTCCTCACAGATTTCAGGTCCCACTTCCAATACCTGGTAGCACAAAGCACTTAAAAAGTTGTCACAGTTTTTGAGCATGGTCAAAATAGTGAATCCCTGCATTGCCTCATCCTCAACACTGGCAAAACATTTTGACTCCAAGGCAAGTCATACCAATCACCCAAAATAGAAAAGTTCATCCTAAATTGGTTTAAGGTTGGTGAAGTTGCAAGCAATTGTAAACAGAGGCTTAAGGGTGGCAAAGGTGCAAGCAATTGTAAACAGAGGTGTATGGTGAACGTTTCTGTACAATCTTAGTGCAGTTTGGTATAAACCTCCATGAATGAGTTTTCTGTATATTCGTGGGTGCTGACAGTTTTCCTCTGTGATGCAAGCTCCAGCAATGCTGTGTTTAGGGAATTTTTTTAGCACAGAGTTTGGGCTGGCATGCCATTTTCCTCTATTCTGAGTCTTCAGGAAACTCCTGTCCTTCTCTTGCTGTCCTCGAGAAAGTATGAAAGGGCTGTATTTTTCTCTGGTTCCTTGAAGGGATGATAGCCAGTAGCAAAGTGGATGGGAGGGGACAGATCATACAAGGAGAAGGGGTAAACATGAATTGCAACACAAATAGTTGTTGTAGCAGGAGATAAATGGCTTAATGCGGCCAGAAGGAGAGAAGCCTTAACGGATAGAAGGAGGAGGAGGCCATGGAGGGGATATATAAGTAGTTTTTAGCAACAGCTTCCTCCAATGAAGTTATTTCTTAGGAGAGACGGAAGACAAACTGCACAGTTCACTTATCAGCCTCCCAGTTGGGCACCTAGCTACTTGGAAAACTGCTTCTGATGATCAGCTGGCAAATTCACTCACTTGGTTCACACACACAGGGGGAGAAGCTGCTATCAGAAGAAAATCAGGCAAGCAGAAAACCAGACATCAGACACCTTAAAAGTCTAATACGCTGGAGTCAGCAAAATGATCTCAATGAGCAGGAATACTGGAAACCCCTCTGGCTAACACAGCATAGAGGTCAAAAGGCAAATTCTTCCTCTTTTACGGGAGTTGTGAGGAAGAGAGAGCCCAGCACTTATGAGATGTCTATTCTCGTGCACTGGAGGAGGGGGATCATTCCCCAGGCTCCCACTTGTACTCAGCTGGAGCAGAAATCTACCTTGTAGCACAGTGCCATGGACCCTCTCCTGCTCTTGCTCCATGGACCAGCTGCAGTAAAATTGACCTGACCAAGAGTACGCTGCAACGTGGGTGTCCTAAGTAAGGGATAGACTGTGGTGTTGTATCTATGGCTGTGAGTCCCAGAGGTGCCCTAGTTCTGGACTCAGGGTACTGTGACTTTCTTTCACCAAATGGCTAGGGAAATTACTGTCTTGTATCAGTGGACTTACGTACAAGGTCTGAAAATACACAAGTATTGCTAAATCTGCTAATAAAGAGGCAGGTTTCTGTAGGAAGGGAATCGAATAGCAAATTCCCCTGCTAACCCCATAGCTAAGAGAGCGGTCATTCAAGAGACCCTTGATTTGCATTTGTTGCACCAACACTTACTCCCAGAACGCTCAGACCCTGTAGGTGTGAATGCTTTCATTTAAGCACAAGGGGCCATTCTTGAGCTGGGGTAAACGCAGCTTATCCCTAAAGGTTTTGATGCAGCTATGCAACATTATGTTAACTGTGGATATGGACCAACGGTTGGCTGGTGGGTGGAATACACACACATAGTTTATTGCCACTGATTTGGGACGAGTGTGTGCCTGGGCTGAATGATTAATGTGTTAGGCAGGCCAGTGCTTAATCTCTCATGAATCATTGAGCTTCACCAGTGACAGCAGTAGAGGTCCTCTCCATATGACTTTAATAAGCTCTAAATGGACTGGACATTAAACATCTGTTTATTTCTGAAATTTAATGAAAAACAATTCAGTCTTATCCATTAGAAGGAGATCCTTCAGCCCATTTTCTTTCCTCCTTGTGAATTCAGAATGTGGCAATGCATGTGGGACGTGACAAACCTCCTAGATAAGTAGCTAAACATCTGGTCATGGTGGAAAAAGATGAGACAGCCCAGAAAATGAACATTTCAGGGAGCTACAGCTGAAATTTAAAATGTCCTGACCTTCAGCTGAAATAAACTCATGGCACCTTGTTGAGTTACATTGGCTGAGGATCAGGCCCAAGATTCCTGTCTATTTGGATATCGTTGCTCTGTTCAGTTTTTGGCCTGGCTGTCTCTTTGGGGATGGATTCTTTTTTCCTTTCCCCTTTGCACAATCCTGTTTATAGGTATTGAATAAGGATAATTGTGTAGAACTATTAGTGAGGGACAGTAGCTTGTCTTTCTACAATGTGCATTCAGATAGCAGGCGTAGTAGGGCTCTCATTCTTGTTCCCCATGAATTGTGGCATTATATGAATGTTGGTTGGTCCTTAATAACTATGGATGTGTGGATCAGATTTCTAACAGGCCCTTTTGGCTGCTCAGCAGGGCTTTTCTGGAGGAAATGCTTTAAAGAGTGTTGATCATGATTCGATGGTAAGGGAACATTGTATTTTTTGGTGTTTTTTTTTTTCCTCCTGTCCCTTTGTCTGTCTTCTCTAAAACTTTTGTCTTATTGCAAAGGTTTCAACTGCAACTCCTGGCAACCTGGGGCTGGAATTCCCAAGCTGACATTGCTATCGACAATATTACATTTGGACTGGACTGCTTCACTGACGGTAAGCCACAAATGTTGCAGAATCCCTTAAAGAATTTGGATAGTGTAATCAGCATCCCAAAGACCCAGGACACACATGCTCTGTTCCCCCCACAGAGTGCACGTGGATCATTTGTGTTAGCTTTTACAGCACAATGCCATTTTATCTCAGACCTACTGAAGATTGCAAGTAGAGGCAATTTTACAGTGTGTCAGAGTCTCCTAGTGTTGTTTTTGTCTCTAATCTGGGATATTCTGTATCACGTAGCTGAGACCTGTCTGTGTGTCTTGGCAAGACACGCTAGACGACTTCTACTTAGGGGCTAAGGAATGATTACATCACACTGTTCTTCAGCAGTCCCCGATGACCTATGCGCCCTGGCAATTGATAGCTGAAGGGAATTTGTTGAAGTTAAAGGGGAAAGTCACCATATTTTAGTGGAGGAAAGGAAGAAAATGAAGTAATAAAGTGACTCTCTGACAGTAAAGTTTAGATTATTGCAACAAGTTTGTTTTACCCTGCAAGGAGGTATATCAACTGTCACTGCCAGACAGATAACAGGTGTGCTTTCCTTTGCTTCATTACCGTGAATGTGACTGACCACAATGTATTCCACTGAAAAATGGAGCCAGTGCTACCCTCTTAAGCATGTTAGCAAGAGTTGGACAAGGGGAAAGAGGGTGGATACTTGAACCACTTGCAAATATTAGAAACTGCTTTCTTTTCGTCCCTGGAGAAAAGACCTGTGTGCTCTGATGTAAAGAAACTGGAGAATATGCAGCGCTTGAGTTGTGGCTTCTGTTGCAGACAAAATGTGCATCAGCGGTCCTGCTCTAGCCTTCGTGTGTCACCACACCCAGTGTGTCAGCATTTAGAGTAATAACATGTCCCTGCAGAGGCTAGCTGTGGCCTAACATAATAGGTGGGAAGGCTTATGTCAAAACAGATGTGTTAAAAGTCCTTCATCAACAAAAGCCCCTTTTCCTTCCTACTTTTGTCTGATTAAGTCCCCTGTTCTCTGTCCCTTTGTTCTGTTGGCACTGAAACTACTCTTCTATAAAATGCTGAGCACACACATTTTCATTTGAAATTAAGAGGAAGAAATGTTCCTTGACAGTAATGTCATTTGTTCACTCCAGCTCCTTAACACCCCTGGCTCCTGAACCCTTTGGGACCTCCATGCTAACAGTTGGTTTTGAAATCTTTCGAGGAAACTGAGGCGAGTGACTCCAGATGCTCTCGTTCCAGCTGGTGTGCACCCAGCTGCTGGAGTTTACTGCCCTCTGAGAACAAATACATCCTCCAGTTTACCTGCAGACATTTTTCTGGCTCTGGTGTAGGGATGTATCCTTTGGTAAATAGGTGGGGCTTAAATGCCACTGCAGCAATGTTATCGGAGCCTGTCTGTTAGATCGGCCAAGTTACTCCTCATTTTCAATTAGTATAAATCGTACTGATGTCCAGGAGCAGCTGCCACTTACCCCATCTGAAGGTGTGATCCAAAGATGTGTGAGTCATGCAGAAGAAAGACATCAAAAGGGAAACAAGTTTCTCGGAAGCCTCGCGCTTGCCACTGTTCCTTGAATCCGCTTTGCAAATTGATGTTTTCTCGCCTCTGAAAGCAACCCTCTTGCATTTGTCTTCTCATGACTTTAATTCAGTTAGGTTGCAGAGAAGCCCGGCAGCTCTGCTGTGTTTTCAGTAATGAAATTATTTCTCCCTGGCAAGGAGAGGTTTCAGATGTCAGAGATGGAGCCAATTAAGATCCAAGCGGTGAATTCTTTGCATGAGGGAAGCAGGAAGGATGTATGGCAGGAAGGAAGAATTTGCTGCTTGCTAGGATGTAAATATTATTTTCTCCATCTATTTCAATCCTGTAGTTCAGTTGCTCTGCAAAACCCAGTGCAGACTCTGAAAGCGCTGCTTGTCTGTATGCAAGCTGGCTGGGAAAGAAGGTGAGGTTTTCTGTATACCTCAAAATCAAGAGGAAAGATTCAGTAAGATTTAGGAGGAAAACAAGTGGGTAGTGAGGGCAGCTCAGGGGACATCAATAAGAACAAAAAACAAAGAGACCATTCTTTGGATGGCAGCTGCTGGCTAGTGGCAGATGTTTTCCATGTGAAAAAGGTGAGATGAAACCACCTTCTGATTCATACAATCACCTTGTGTAAGACAAGGGTCTGGTTCATTGTGAGAACTTTTAGGGGACAGGCATAAAGATATTTTATCGTTTTAGTAAACTAGTGGTCTCTTAGGAAGAGGACTGAATCGTGGGCAGGAATGGTAAATAGAGTGGTGATTGTTGCCCTCCTCAGTGCTTATGTGGTCACTGCTTTTACTATTACCTTTTGGTGCTCCGAGTGTTATATTGTTCCAATTAAGATCACAGGTCTGTGGTCTATCAAAGTGCACTCTACTGCCCTGACCTAGGGATTACATTTTGTTCTGTGCGTCATTTACAATTTCTCAGAAGACTGGTTTATGAATGGCAAGACTGTCCAAAGAGAGCTTTTGTATAACATATCTCTAATTCTTGACTTTGGAGTCCCTGACCCAGCAAAGTCTGGTTCTGTTGACCTGCTAGTCTCGTTGCTTGAGGTGAATGGTGGGGGGTGGTTCAAACCTCATTACTGCCTCATTTCACTGATTTCAGAAGGTGTTTACTAAAAATGCAATAGATGAACAAAAGGGATGCGGAAGGGGAAAGCTGGTGCCTTACTATCTGTCCTAGTCCAGGACAAGCTGGAGAGGCTTCCAGGAATGCTCCAACCTGCATCAGTAAGGTGAGATCTCTGAGGAGATCATGCACACTTTGAGGATCCCGTGGGGCACCTTACTCTGATTAATCCCAGCCCCAGGACCACTATCTCTTTTTTCACTGCAGTTCCAGAGACAGGGAAGTAGGAGTGAGTTAACTTTAGCTCCTTGCCTGCAGCAGATAACCTGATACACTTCCCTCTATCCCTTTTCAGTGTGGAAATTGACAGCATTAGCTAAAGCCTGGAGAAAGGAGTCCTGTGCTCTTCATGTTTTTCTGATATAGGTACACCTTAGTATGAATTAAGTCTTGTTCCCGTCCGTTCACTTGCCGTTCACATATTGTCTGTCAGAGGAGGAAGTGGAAGCTGAAATAGACTGGAGCACCAGCCCCTGGATCCCTGGGCTACATCATGTTTGTAGAAAATGCCACCTTACAAATTCATGTCTGACAGTGCAAAAAATATCAGCCTTCTAAGAGTTAATGGCTCATGTGGACAGCATGATGCTCAGCCTGTCTTGCAGCTTGTCTGCTGCTGAGCATGAAGGAGACAGAAGCTTTTTTCCAGCGCGTTGAGGGGTTGAGACTGTTTGGAGAAGGAGGAAAGATTGTTTGTTTGGAAACGAGGCATTGCCTTAGGATACTCTGTTGGGATGCTGCAAAAAATCCATGCAGACACACAGACTGACTCTATTTCAGATAGTGATTTACATTCCTTCGCTCTAGCAAACATAACTAGACTTCTTGTACGTCTCTAAGGATCTGAAACTGTTGTGACCTTTGGGATTCATAATTCGGTGCAGGCCTTGGGAGACAAGCATCTTTTCTGGCCATGCATTGTCTTTTTCATTTGGTTTTCCTTCTTGTCTTTGATCCAGATAATTTGTTTTGGGTTAATTTCATTTTTCTCTGGCTTGACAGCTCCATCCATTGAAGTTCTCTATCTCAGTATGAACAGAGTGTGTCAGTATAAAGCTCCCTTTTACTTCCATCCATCAATGTTCTTTCAGTCAGACCTGGCGGGAATATTCTCAGGAGTAAAAGCTCAGCAAGGTCTCCATGCTTCAATTAGTTATTTGGCCTTTCTGACACAGCTAACAAGGGTGTTAATTATCGCTATTTAGAGCAGTGGCTTTGCAGCAGAGATAATTGTCCAGCTGGAACTGCGTGAGTCTCTTTTGAATAGAGCATCAAACAGCTGTTAGATTCTCACAACTGGAACAAATTGAAATATTTGTAGTGTTTTTCACCTAATGAAAAATGTTCAGTATGAAATTTACTGAGGGCTCATAAAATGGAAGGAAGTCTCTCCTTTTTCTTACATAGATTTTCCAATCAAAGACCTGCATAAAAATGGATAATTTAACTATTGAAACAGGATGCTTGCAGATTATAAGACAAGGGTTCAGTTATTACTTTTTCGTGTCGTAAGGCAGCTTTGGTTGTCTGGTATTCTCAATGCATTCAGATGCTTTGGATCAGCAATTGCTTTGAAGTCCCTCCTCTCTGAAAAAGGGCTGATCTTTAAAGGCCTGTTTTCCTGGTCAGAAATGTAGCGCTTTGCTCTGTGTTTTTCAAAAAGGTTTTTCCAAAGATCTACGGCTTGTGTCAAGGGTACGCTGTTGTTTCTTAACTGTGTGTGTTAGTGATACACATAATTTTATTTAGTATTTTATGCTCTCAGCAAGGTCTGAGGTGCTCAAAGTTGTTTGCTGAGAGGGGAACGATCTGTTAGGCTGGTTTACTTATCATGATGCCATTCAGAACCAAAGATAACAATTTTTGCTACTGCTTTCCTTTACACCTCCACTTGTTTGCCTGTCCAAAATTGTCACCTGTCCCTTTGACCAGCAGAACGTCAATACCTGGTATCTGTTCTCCCACACTACGCTTTTCCTAAAGTCTCTTGTAATCACAGCCAGTGCAGTTTGCTGGCCAAGGAGCTTATCCTGCAGGTGAGCCTGCATGGGATAACATGGAGAGTTTGTGTTTATGTGAAGACCCGCTGATTTCAGCACAGATACCAGTAGCCAACCCAAGACATGGGCCTAAAAGAGTAATAAAAAACTATGATTGTTTAAAACACCTTTTCTCCCCAAGGTATTGTTTGCTTATTTTAACCAAATGGTTGTACTTGGTTCATTCATGTGATCTTTAAATTTTCCATCCCTCTTTTCTATCGTCCTCCATCTTTCTCATCCATTCTACAAACTATTACAGGAAGACAACCAAATCATTTTGGTGGGAAGCGTCAGTACCCACGGGAGATTAGTATCCTGGATGAGCATCTTCTGAACCCCCTGGAAGAGCCCTCCCTCCCAGGTACACGATTCAGTACTGAAAACCTGTTTCTTGGCTATAGAAGGTGGCTCCCTTCCCATCTCCTGTGTGTGATCTGCCTGCCCTATCACAACAGGGCAACTAAATATAATCCATCCCAAAGACGTGGAGACCATGTCAGGTAGTCTCTGTTTGGCTATAGGACAGCAGTTTGCTGGAGCCCAACTCACCAGTCCTTAAATAGCAGGACCTCTTTAAAGAAAAGCAGAATCTTTAAGTAAAAGCAGAAGCTGCGTGACTGGAATTCAGAGTGCACAAAAGCCAGGTCAGGAACAAAAAGTGTAGACCAGTACAGAAAGCTGGGGATAGAAGGAGATTTACTGGGACTTGGTAGGCAGTGAAGCTGAATCTAATGAGTGGAGAACAGAGGTGTAAAGATGAAGATCCAGGGAAGGGAAGTGAGGATCTGGAGAAAGACTGGATGAAAAACTAGGAGAACAGGGGACACTGGGGACCAGTTTACTGAGAGCAGTAGGCTGTCACTCTGGAGGACAGATAACAACTGTGTGGGCGAGAAGAGCTGTCTGAAGGAGGGCCTGAGGAGGGGAGGTTGTGCTTGAGGCTGCTTCGCTGCCAACAAATACCTGTGTGTGACTGCAGCACCTCCTGAAGACGGTGACCACCTGAAATGCGACAATCTGTACTGCTGTCAGTTCCTGTTAGCTCAGGGAGCAGAGATTTCTGTAATGTAGCTAATTCTCTTTCCCCAATGATCCATCTGCGTGTTCACAGGATGACATCTGTTGGGGATAGTTTGCTTGCCTTTTCCTTTCAACAAGATTAGAATTTTTCTTTTAAAAGTTTGCAATTTTTACTGCTATTTTAATCATTCAACCCTTAAACAATTCTACTTCTGACTCTGGCCCTTGTGCATGCACTGCATCATACGGTTTTCAGATACATTATTGAATAGTTTTATTCTTAGGCCTTATCTCATTCACTGGACAAGATGGATAAGTTTGGGTCTTGGACGAGGGTTGTGAAATGGAGGAGATGGTTACCTGCTGCATTGTTGTAGAAACAAAAGAATAATGCTTAATGAGAGCCAGGAAAAAATTTGCTTGGAGGAAACCCCTACTGAAAGTAGCAAGATGCTGTCATTCCGACTGTTGCTGTTGCCACAGGGTTCTTGTGCAAGCCTGAGACAAGTCACTTAAAACTTTCACCACCTTTCATAGGTGGTCACTAGTTGTAATGGCAGATGTTTTCAACCTTTATTTCTGTGTATATGCTTCAGTTCTCATCTGGAAAGTTGAATAATAACGCCTTGCTTCATACTGGCACTGAGAAGAGAGATTTGATAATGTCTGTGAGACACTTGGATGAACGCCTTCTCAGAAGTCTGTCCCCCCTCCCCTTCCCCTCCAATTGATGGGGTTTATCTGCAGTTTATGATTTATTAAATAGTGTGCAGGAAATAAGGTGAGCGGGGAAAATCCAAACAGTGACTAAATACAGAGCAGTAGTTCTACAACTAGAATAAAGTTGGGATAATATATGTACTCTTTGATCATATAATTAAGGGTGGTATCTTAGTGGATTGTATTACAAGGGAGCAGCATTGAAGTTGAACAGATAAATTTAACTTTAGCATGTACTAGCTTTCAAATCCACAACATTGTAATTGCAAGTTTAAGCATTTTTCTGTTTGGTTATAATAATAAGCATGTGATCAGACAGACATATTGAGTTTTAAAGCCCTGTAGATAGCATATACTGCTGCAACATGGTCTTTATCTTGATCATCTGTTTCTAATATAAAAATCGTTAATTTTTTTGTGAATAATAATAATGTCATGAGGTTCATACAGGCCCATTTCTCAAGCCTGTCTGGGTCCCTCTGGATGGCATCCTTTCCCTCCAGTGTGTTGACCGTTCCACACAGCTTGGTGTCATCGGCAAACTTGCAGAGGGTGCACTCAGTCCCACCATCCATGTCACCAACAAAGATGTTAAATAGTACTAGTCCCAGTACTGACCCCTGAGGAATGTCACTTATCCCTGGTCACCACTTGGACATCGAGCCGTTAACTGCAACTCTTTGAGTGTGGCCATCCAGCCAATTCCATGTAGCCTTTTGCACATGTCTGAGGAATAAAGGGAAGCTCACATCTGCCCCGACTCTTACTGTTTTGGTCACAGGGGACACATCTGTTGTTCTCTGGTGGTTCACAACATGTGGTGCCAGTGGTCCACATGGGCCAACTCAAGCTCAGTGCGACAGTGCCTATAAGAACAGCAATGTGTCGGTGTCTGTGGAGAAAGAGGGCAAGCTCCGGGGAGTGCAAGTCTGGAGAGTGCCAGCCACAAACCGATACAGGTTAGTATCAGTGTGTGCTGGAGAGGCAGACACGTTTAACTACTTTTTGTTTGTGGAGTTTCAGCAAGCGTAAGTGTGGGACCATCTGTACTGAGTGGGTGGAGGGGGCAGGGAAGTAAGAGAGAAATAGGAGCGTTAGCTGTAACGATTTGCCTGAGCTACCACAAAGCTTGGAAGGGTGGAGTGGTGACTTAGAAGAGATCAGAACAGGAGTGACTGTGGGCATGCGATCAAGTGAAAGTGCTGCCATAATTTCAGTCCCGAAGCCTTGGTCTTCTAGATTTGGCTACAGTAGCTCATGCTATTTGTTCCTGAAGTCGCCATCTCCAGTGCTCTAGTGTAGAGTCAGTCTGTCCTTCTGAGCAGCCTTGGCTGCATGGGTCTCAAACAGAGAATGGCCATGAGATGCTGCAGCAGGGGAGCCTGCTCGGGAGCAATGCCTGTTTGGGATTGCAGGCTGGTGGGAGCTTGCAGATGGAGTTGCTTTGGCGGTGAGAAGTATGAGATTTGCCTCTTTAACTGCTTGCTTTTTCTTCCAGGATTTCTGCCTATGGAGCAGCTGGAGGGAAGGGAGCCAAAAACCACAATAAGAGGTCCCACGGGGTTTTCATCTCGGCCACCTTCCAGCTGGAGAAAGATGAGCTGCTGTACATCTTAGTGGGGCAGCAGGGGGAGGATGCCTGCCCTGGGGTGAGGGCTGCACAAGCACATGTGGACAGAGAATTTACAGATATGATTCAGTGAGATTCAGTGGGTGGCTTGGGGTTTGGTGATGAAAGATAGAAATCCCAGGATCCAGCAATGAAATCCAGTCAGGAGACTGGGAAGAACCAATAAACAATGTTAGAAAGAATCTCAAATATAAAGAACTCTGAAAAGAAAAACAATCCCAAAATGCACAAACAAATATGAAGCCCACAGGAACTTTGCTTTAAGCTCCTGGTGTTCATCAGCTTTCTTCTGCTTATTTTAAGCAGGGAGCTAGTAGGCGAGAATTGTGCACTCCCTCTCTTACTTTTCCACAGACTAGGTTTCTTTCTGCCTGCCAGGATTTCAGATAATTTAATGTTATTTATGGAAGCATCCAGCAGTGTTGTGGCTGCACTTTGTTAGATACTCTCTAAGCTTACACACTAAAGTCTGAATCCAAAGCCTATCAAAACCAGTGGGAATTTTCCCACTAACTACAGTTGCCCCTGTATTAGACGTATATAATGACAAAAAACCCCACTCATGACAAACAGAAATTGGTTACATGAATGCTTATATATATGTGTCTTCTAACGTTAGACGCAATGATTTGAAAGTCTTTTTCTCGCTTAGGCTCAAAAGTTGCCTCTTTTCAGCATGAATTCTTTAGTATTGCCTCTTGCTGATATCTGAGTGGATCTCTTGTCTCCTTTCAGGGCAATCCTGACACCCAGAAGATCTGCTTAGGGGAGTCATCTCTCATTGAAGAAGATTACAAAAATAAAAAGGACCTGAAGGAATGGGCTGGAGGAGGTGGGGGTGGAGGAGGAGCAACCTACATTTTTAGAGTAAGTATTTCCTCTTTGCATCCTGCCTGAGCAGCGTCCAGCAGAGCAAGTAGCTCTCGCTGTCAGTCATGGCATACGATACTCAGTTTTTTAAAAAAGGTGAAGAAAAAGGAGTCTTTCCCTCCCTCCCTATTCTTGTGTCTCTCTTTGTCTTTTGTCTTTTTAATTTAAATCCTTCCTCTCTTTTCATATCCTTGATCATACTTGTCACTGTCACTAAGCTAGCTGTACCAGTTCCTCTGTTCTTGATAGCTCAGGTCTGGGAATCACACCAGGATCACACTGTAATACTGGCAGCAGTCCTACCAAAAAAAAAAACCCCAAACCCCTGGTGTTCAGTTAAACAGTTATTTTTGTACGTAGAAACACTGTGTAAAACATTTTTGTAGTGCAGTTAGGAAGCAATAAGTAGCATTGCCCTGGCCTCGGGCCACTCTCCTTTGGGATGCTTTTGTGCTTTTTGATGAGTTTGTGAGTTCACATATCCAAGGGATGTGAAGTTTTTCTGATATTTGATGGGGGGTTTTCCAGCAGAAGGATGGGATTTTCGAACCTTTGCTCATCGCAGCAGGAGGAGGAGGAAAAGCCTACCTGAAGGCTCAGGACAGCTCTCTGGATGACGTACCCCTGGAGCAATTTGAGAACAGCACTGCAGTGCCTGGAGTCAATGGGAGGACTGGGGCAGCAGGTGAGACGCTACAGCCACAGAGGGTCTGAATCAGATGGCTGAATACGCAAGTTACAGAATCACAGAATGGTAGGGTTGGAAGGGACCTCTTGAGATCATCTAGTCCAACCCCCCTGCCAGAGAAGGGTCACCTTAGAGCAGGTTGCACAGGAACACGTCCAGGCGGATTTTGAATGTCTCCAGAGACAGAGACTCCACCACCTCCCTGGGCAGCCTGTTCCAGTGCTCTGCCACCCTCACGGTAAAGAAGTTCCTCCTCATGTTTAGGTGGAGGTTCCTGTGTTCAAGTTTGTGCCTGTTACCTCTTATCCTGTTGCCGGGCACCACTGAAAAGAGCCTGGCCCCTACAAGTTGTCTTGTAGGCATGAAGCGAGGGGCTTCTCTTTGGTCTTTTGGAGTTTTTCTGTGGCAGTAGTTTTTAGAAATATGCTGGTAGTCTGTAAAGGATGTCTTCTTATATGGTGTGTCACCAGATAAAATGACAGGTGGTGAGTGCTCCAGCACAGGCTATTCCATAGGAGGGCTCCTCTCTTCTTTGAAATGACTCGGTGAAAATTATATCTGGGGGGTGGACCCCAGTCCTCCACACTAACAACAGCCTTTGAAGAAAAGACTTTTTCCCTGTTACTCCCCTGAAATCCTAATAACAAGAATTATATTGTAGAAATCATACCAGAAATGGAAGATTATTTATTATCTTGTAACAGCTAGAATCCATTCCTAAGAAACAAAAAAGTCCAGTGGTTGTCCACTGCCTGCTGTAATAACCTTATAGAGGTGCCGCTAGAGGGAGATGAGGAAATCCAGTTTATTTTTTATTTCCCTGGGGAGCTCAGCATCTCACATGGCTGGAAGCCCTAACCAGTTATCCTGAAGGGGAATGGTGGGCTCCATATTTCCCTAATGCCACTATAAATTGGTGCTAAGGTGCTGGTTATGCAGCAGGTACCACAGGTTGTGCATTAGGTTTCCACTTTGTTATTATCCATGAAAACAAGGAGCTTGTCTGTATATTCTCTTATCCTTAAAAAAGGAGTTAACTTGAATGCAAGCACTTAAGAAATTAAGAGGGTCCAATTTCTGTCTCTTTACAGTATCTCTCCTATTGTCCTCTGCTTGTGCCACCCTCACCTGTTCTTGTTTTGTTCTCTCACTCTCTGACTGAAGGTGGAGGTGGTGGCTGGCAAGATGAGACTCTGCTTCCTCAGACTGGGAAGTCCCTTCTGGAAGGTGGAGAAGGGGGTCAAGCTTGTCCTCAAGCACTAGCCAAGCTCCAGTGGGCCACCTCTGGTGGCTTTGGTGGAGGAGGAGGAGCTTGTACTTCTGGTGGAGGAGGCGGAGGCTACAGAGGTAAGTCTGTTGGAGGATTAGTCATGCTGTCTAATTTTCTACCCTTCAGAGAACCTGCAGTTAAGGGCTAGAGCTCTCAGTGCAGAGGTACACTACTGCAGAAGGTGATTCACAGATGCTTCAAGCTGAACCTGCCCCACTGTCCACCATCTCTCTTTACTTGGGGAAATCAAGGTTTTAGAACCGTTCCTACATGACTTAGTATTTGGAACCTGTGCTGAATCACCTCTTCATTTGTCCCCAAGTTGCCCATGGAAAATGTTCCATTTCTTTTTTCTATTTAAAGCAAATATATTTTTACCTTGATGAACTGAGAAACCTACACTGGAATAAGTCACTTCACTAGCCTTAGTACTGGCTTGGCTGGGTCAAGTGAGTGTTTATCCATCGAGGAGACTATACATATTAATATATCCCTGGAAGGTTGCAGAGTGACCCCAGGTGATAAGAGCCAGGAACGAACACAGCCCTTCAATGGCATCACGTTTTTGTAGCATGCAGCACCGATCGGCTAGCCACACTCTTCTTTCCCCAGGGGGACATGCCTCTGATAATGATGATATCACAGCTGGTGGGCAGGATGGCATCTCTTTTGTGAACCCCATTGGAGAGATCTTCTTGCATCCCCTGGCAGGTACAATATACTACTACTTATTCCTCTCAGTTCTTTTCTTCCTCCTTTTTCCTTCCTTCTCTCTATTTCCTCTTTCCTGCTCCCTCTCCTCCTGTCTTTGCTTTTTATGGATTTCATTCAGGCATATTTTACTCTGCAGGTGAGATCTTTAGGTGTGGTCATTTCTTTAAATACACCTATAGTGCTCTGGGACCCTTTTCATCTCAATCTCTAAGCCAGGAGAGACACCAGTCATCAAGTTCAACTGAACAACCTCAGTCCCACACATTTCCAGGTCAATTCACTTCAAGACCTCTCTGTTTGCTTGAGGGACCCAGTCTTTTCTTCCCTCCTGGCCCCTCTAAGGTTTCTGACATGTGTCCACACTGTGTTGGACTATCTGCTCTGCTGGAGAAAAGGAGAGAGGCTGTAGGTACCTGCTCTATTTTTTTCCTGAACGGAACAAGATGGGAAAAGCTAAACTAAACCCACCTGTTGTGTCTGGTTCCTCATTCAGCCATGGAGAGTCATGGTGAGGTGGAGGTTCAGATCTACCTTAACTGCAGCCACTGCCACTCAGACAACTGTAAGCGGGACCCTGACACCAACCTGCCAGTCTGCCAGTGTGAGATGGGGGCTGTGCTAGCCAACGACAATGTCACCTGCACTGGTAAGATGTGGAGTTTTATTCTCAATGGGTAATGTCTGTATTCTTTGTATCATCTCTCCTCCTGGCTTTTTTGATGGTCAAATCCCCAAGTTACAGCTGGTGGCTCCAGTGTATACAGCGTTATGAGAAATGTCAGTCAAACATTTGACTGAAAATTACTGATGTCCTTTCCTTACACACTGAGCTGTATCTCTATCAGCATCTCAAAAATTCAGGTTTAGATTAGGTAGAAGGTAAAATATCTGTAAAGAGACACAGTGCAAATTTCCTGAATGGGCAGAGTGTATCAGTTATTTAAGCGTAAATACCTCTTCGGTATAACATACCACCTACTGCTGAGTTATTTAAGCCACAAATTACTTCCTTCCACAGCAGTTTCCCACTGTGCCTGTTCTGCTGATGCCTGGTATTCACTGTTGTTTCCTGGCATAGTCTCTTGCAACTCCAGAGCATCAAGACGGTAGAGTTTCAACTTAGGAGCAGTGGTGTTACCCATTCACAAAAAGCTGAAGAATGGATAAGCAGTCTGTATTTTATCAGTTAGTTTTCTATCTTAACAATGTTCTAAAAATTATTTAGGTATTTTTTTCAACCTCTAGGGCTGTAGAGGGATTTGCTGTAATTTTTATATGATGGTCTGACCATGATCTCTGTATTGTTTTCTGAAATAGGCGCAACCTTGAGAGGGATGCTCTGCAGCAACTTTGATTGTTTTCTGATTAATGCACCTCCGTTTTTTCTTTTTGCAGTGCCCCAGAGTCCTATCCCAGAGGGACACCTTCCTCTCCCACTCCTTCTTGCTGTGGTGGCTGTGATTGTGGTGCTTGGAATGATCCTCACTTGTGGCAGCCTATCTATCAGTAAGAACACTAACCCCTTATCACCCTTTGACTTGACTTTTCCCAGTTAGATTAGACAAAAGGAGACCATCCAACCACATGCTTCTACTTTTAATACTTGGAGCCAGTGTTGTGGTCTCCCAAACTGATGAGAAGGACAGGGAGAAAGAAGTCATAGGAAACATCACCACCCCAAACATAATCCCACAAGCATAATCCCAAAGACAAGAACTGCTCTGTTCTAGTGTTTGCTACTGAGAAGAGAGCTTGGAATGCTGTTTTAGCAGGCATTTCTTTAGCAGCCACTGCTATGTAGGCTGAAGTCACAGTCTATTAATGAACACATAATTAATTCAGGGAGATGGTGTGCTTTTTGGGACTTGATGGCAGCAAGGTGTCTTGTGGAGCAGCTTTTCCTACAAAGAAGCAGAGGAAACGTAAGTTGCTCCCAGGTGAGCAGGAGTGTTATTCTGCAGGAATAAGACTGTTTACATATCCAGTATTAAAGCATTACAGAGCATGGAGAAGGGTGTGATAATGGTAAGCTAAAGATACTTCTTGAGCATTTATAATTACGGAGGTGGTTTCTTTCTGTTCTGTGTGACTAGCATTGTCTTTTCTCTCCAAGTGTTGATCTTATTTGCGAATTTTTATTTGTCTCCCCATCCCCAGTATACCACCTTAAGAAGCAGCAGCTGGAAGGAACCAGAGCACGACTGCAGAGCCCAGAATATAAACTGAGCAAAATCCGCACATCAGCCATCATGACAGATTACAACCCCAACTACTGCTTTGCAGGGAAGGCCGCCACTCTGAGTGAGCTGAAGGAGATCCCACGGAAGAACATCTCTCTGCTTCGGTAAGGCTTGCAGCAGGGGTTGCTCTCTGGCACGGGACAGGAAAGGCAGCCTGAAGCAAAGGCAGAGGTAGGGCTCGCATGCTTGTTTTACTCATCAGCGGGTATCCAGGACGAGAAAATGAGGGCCACCTGTCTGACTAACTGGAAAACACCTAGTCCAAGCCAGCCAAAATACATCAGATGTGACGCTTACTATGTTCTCAAAGATATTTTGATTCCATAAAGGTCTCAAGCAGAAGTATAATTTTATGAGTGTCCTGTTCCATGTTCCCACGCAAAGCACAGGGTATTTCTCCTCTGGGTTTTCATATGATGTCCTGGATCACATTTGCCACCTGGCAGTAACTCCATACCAAATCTGTAGCAGTATTTCTTTTTCAGCATTTCCTGTCACAAGGAACTGTGACAGCATTCCTGTCACAAATTTCCTGTCATGAGGAAATACATGCTGGGTTGCCCTTTGGCTCCATACCATCCAGATGATATTGATCACAGTTATGTAAACTTTAGAAGGACAGACTGTATCATTCTTATGTGCTGTCTTACACCACCTTCTGAAGACGTCAGCTTTGCAGCTACCTTATTCTGTTCTTCTCCAGTTCTTTCTTGTCTTGCTGTTGCCATACATGGTGATAGGGCCTTGGGGTTGAGCAGACTGCTTTATTTGTTCAGAACCATGTTTTAGTCACAGTGACAGAAAATACTGAGAAGTTCTTTTCGGAGGCTTTGAGACGAAAACAAAACTCTGCTGTTGATACCGTCTCTGAGAGCAGGTTCTATTCCTATTCTTCGACTGGATGAAGAGAAGAGCTCGGCCAATGCTGGATTCAGGGGTGTAGTAACATCTGTTCTCTCTTTTTGCCTGCCAGGGCCCTAGGACATGGTGCATTTGGTGAGGTTTATGAGGGAACTGTGGTAGGCATTGCAGGGGATCCCAACCCTCTTCAAGTGGCAATCAAGGTCAGTACCTACAAATTTCTTATACAAAAATAATTACCTGTAAGAGTCAAATTATCTTATTAGTATTCCAGTTGGAGATTCACGTTCGTCACATGCATAATGACATATGCATGTGTGTGGTGCAGGTTTCCACACATTACTGCATCCATGAATTACAAAATGTTATTTTTAAGCTATATGGCACTAGCAGCAGGTTGAAAGTAAAGCATCTGTCTTGTTTGCTGCATGCCTAATGGCTGTAAAGGCTAATCTCCTTTGTAAGCCCCATTCCCATTGCTCAGGAGAGATAGAATCAGTGCCCTCAGATGGGAAGTTGTGTGAATTAGTCACCTGGAGACTGCGTAATGTGATTAGTTAAAATAAAAACAAATTCTCTTTCAACATAAATAAACATAGCTCCCTTGAAATCAATAGAGAACCATCAGTTCACCCCAGCGGAGAATCTGCCACAATGACGTTTCTGCCACAGTGATTTTACTAGATGATACCAGATGATCTTTAAGGTCCCTTCCAATTCTAACCATTCTGTGATTCTACGATTTTTATAGATCTGAGTAGCCAAGAAAAAAAGAAACTTAAGGTGAAAAAATAGCAACAGACAGACGTTTTGGGAGCATTTGCAGACTAGAAGGGGATTTCTAAGTCTTGTATAAAGAAAAGAAATCCCTGGCAAATATTAGTATGAAGCATTTATGTTACAGCAAACAGTAAACATGTATAGTAATGCTTATATAGTATTACTTCTGCATTTCAGTGGTTTTGAATGCTTTCTCCTAAGTTTTTCATATGACATCACCATATTTAAAAATTTCTGTTGTTTCTTAATTACATTTCCTTTCTATGGAGAGTAGTGCTTGTCTAGCATATGTGAAACTTTCAGATAGTCTCTTAGTATTGCAGCATTAAATATGCTACTGTGAATATATATTGTGATATTGTGCTAATTTCCGTGTCATTAATGGCAAGAGATTACAGGCTGGTTTTCTGTGAAATTACTGCTGTTGCCTCAGGATTTGTCAGTTACTCAGCCCTGAAGTTAAGGATGCTCATAGCCTGCTTTTGTTCTTTGTAAGCTTGTGACTAAGAGAACCAAATCTACTTCTTCGAGTTCAGCCCAAAACGTAGATTTCATTAATAAAAAGAAGTTCTGCTGTTATTCATCCTGTCTTTCAAAACTCTCATAAAAAAAAAAAGAAAGCGAAAGGGTCATGTATTATGGCATTTCGTTATGAACCCAGAGCAGACACTACCAAGCAGTTGTTACAGCCCAGCCCAGTTTCACAGTCCAGACTGGAGAGAGCACCACGCCACAGAGGCAAACAGAAGGAGATCAGCATGTTGTTCAGTTGTGATTAATCCAGTGAGGATGTCACCAGTTTTGCAGGTCTCAGCAACGATGGCTACTTGTTAGGGCCCTGTCTGCCCACTTGTTCACCCAGTTGCCTGTGGACACCCTGAACATCATCAAAAGGCTGCTTTTCTCACTGGCTAGAAACTGGTACAGTGTCCGTGGGGCCCAAGCCGTGGCTGTGCTCATCTCGTTCCATGATGGAGCGTATCAGTCCTGATCCGACTTTGCAGAAGAAGAGGGTGCAGACTGGGGATGAATTAAAAAGTATATTTGCAACATACTCCACATACTGTTTGTGGGTATTCCACCAATTTAATAGATCATCTGAGCTGTCCTGTGTGAAGCAATCACTTATTTGAGATAGCAAAATGCAACCCTGTCTTCTGTAGCCCACACTGCTGATGACAAGAACTGTTCCCATGCCAGCCTCACCATGCTGAGCAGTAAACATCCCACCTCTCTGCGTGCAGTTTGGCAGCAGGTACTGCACACAGCTGTGGCCAAAGCATCCCGTAATGTTAAAACAGTGGGCACAGTAGCAGGCACTGCTTCTACTGCTGTCTGCACTCTCAGTTCATGTTTATCAGTGGCAGATGCTGTCCAAATCTGCTGGCAGGAGGGGAAACCAAAAGGCCACGTGACACAATTATTTAAATCATGTGACTGTATGTGTTCTATAACATGGAAGCATGTGCTGCAGTGTGGACATACAGAAAATGGAGAATAAATTAACCCCTGTCATTTTGAATTGTTTACTAGATCTGTAATTCCCCAGCGAATGCCTTTCTTGATGTGTACCTGAAGCTATTTTGCTGCGGAACACAGCATGTAGTTAAATGCACAGAAAAAAATTCCAAGTAGGTCACCAGTTTCCTGTTCTAACTTTAGCTACCAAATGGGTCTCGTGCAGTCCAATAAATTGAGCACTGAAAAGGTGAGGCCCTCCTGGTAGGTTCCTGAAGTGATTCACATGTTACATGCTCGTTCGTGGTTTTTTTTTTTTTATCTTTTTTCCTTTGGTGGTCACCTAAATGTTCTTAGTTGTTTGGTGGGGTGGTCCTCACTGTCTTTACCTTTCAACAGACCCTGCCAGAAGTCTGCTCTGAGCAGGATGAGATGGATTTCTTGATGGAAGCATTGATTATCAGGTATAGTTTAAGGTTTTTATACTGATGGTGGGCAGGGGGAAAAGGAGTAATGCAGGTAATAAGAATTCTTGATCCACTTGCTTGGGTTCTGAAAAGAAATCCAGTCTTATTTTTCACCAGATGGTGTGTTAGTAGCATATGAGTTACTGGTTTCATCTGTTCAGCGCAAACAAAGTAACCGAGGTTCTTTTGTTGCACATCTGTTGTGGTTTAATCCCAGTAGGCAGCGGAGCCCCACACAGCAGTGGGATGGGGAAGAGAACCGGAAGGGCAAGATTAAGTATTCATTCACTACTTCCCCTCAGCAGGCAGGTGCTTAGCCATTTCCAGGAAAGCAGGGCTCCATCACACGTAACAGTTACTTGGGAAGACAAATGCCAAACTCTGAATTACTTCTCCCTTCCGCCGTCTTCCCTCAGCTTTTATTGCTGAGCATGATGTCATATATTATGGGATATCCCTTTGGTTAGTTGGGTCACTGTCTCAGCTGTGTCCCCTCCTAACTTCTTGTGCACCCCCAGCCTACTTGCTGGTGGGTGGTGTGAGGAGCCTTAACGCTATGTAAGCACTGCTCAGCAATAGCTAAAATATCAATGCGTTATCAACGCTGTTTTGATCACAAATCCAAAACATAGCACTTTATGAACTACTGTGAAGAAAATTAACTCTGTCCCACCCAAAACCAGTACGACGTCCCAACTAAAAATTCTGCTGGTTGATTCTGCTGGTCACGTTCAGAGGACTAAAAAGGCACAACATTTTTGTACAAACATGTTCTGCATTTGAAATGTTTTCCTTTTCAAAGAATCCCATTGCCCTTTTACTAAGTATAAATCATGTCCTGAAGCCCTTGCTAAAATAAATTTTCAATGATGAAATGGAAAGCAGTAGGAAAGCTAAAGATTAGAGCCACCTGTGCAGCAGCTCAGAAGGTCAGCCTCTGCAAGACCAGCACCAGGGTGGTACAACACAGGCTTTCTGCCAGGGAGGTAAGTTTTTAGGCTTGGATGCAAGGGCAAATAAGAGTTTTTATAAGAGCGGGTTTGGCAGCTGAAGGAGAAAGTGTGAAAAGCTTTTCTCATTGCGGTTTTCAGGCAGTAGCTAAGCATACGTGCAGACTTTTTGCGTCTCCTTTCTGCAGAACTGTTTGCCATAAGTAAGTGCTTTTTGCAGTGAAGGTCCAGGGCTTTTACCCTTTCTTTGCACAAAAATAGCTGCGTGGGACACTCTGAAACCTCTGCAGGGATAAGGTAGTGAATGTGGCTCTGCGTGTGTAGCTTGCACAGATGGAACACAGCCCTTCTCCCAGTGTGGCCACTTCTCTTAGATGTGTTCTGGCTTTTGATGTCTTTGCAAGCTTGACAGAACCTTTATAAGGTCTCATCTGCACAACCCTCTGACAGTGAACTATGAGATATACCAAACCTGCCTGGAAAAGATAAGAGAGCCATTCTTCTTAGTACCTGTACTTTAAGTATTCCAGTCTTGGAATTTACTTCATTAACCCAAATCCATAAGCTTAAAACAATAATATAGTCAAGAGGGACTTTAAAATAATAGTATAGTCAGGGTTGATTGTAAGTGATCAAAATTTATGCATTTTTAATTTGTGCAACATGAAGTTCCTCTTCTGATTGGCTGGCCCAGCTCATACCTGATACCTAGAGGCTGGTTTTCTCCTGTTAAAGCATGAATCTCATGACATAGTGCCACTTCCTAAAGTATGCAAGAACTTCGGCAGCTGAACAGGAGGTAACACTGATGTATGTGTTTTTAAAGAGCAATTTCAATTTAAAGAACAACTGATTATAGAGTGCTTTGATTCACTGAGTAGCACATGACTCTTTCTCTTCCCCAAATTCCTCTCCATTTTTAATCCCTCTGTTATCCAGGTAGTCACTATCCAAGGGAACATGCTGCTTTCTAATGTCTGGGTCTTCCTGAGCTTCTTGACGGTTTCAGCTTTCTTTTGTAAGAGGCAGAAAGCCATCGCATAAGCAGCTGCTGCAGTAGGTTATTAGCTGAGCCCCTCTTCGGGAGACTAGATGTTGAACTGAGTCCACCTGACTAGAGAGCAGTATATTTAAAATAACCAATACTGACTTAAAATCCCCACTGGTCAGGATTTTGTTTCACAAATGCCAATAATATTTGCATATTTGAAGTGCTTAGCTTTCTTTTCCCTGTCACATCACCGTCATCTTTCAGTCAGTGTGTCCATTAAACTCTCTCTTCACAGACAAAACACTCTTTACTTTCAGCTTTTCATACTTTGTGTTGAAGGCTTTTCATGGGTAATGCAAGGCATAACCCTGATCTTGGGGCTGTCATAATCAGAGAGGCATTTTGATATGGCTGAAGTAGGAATTTGTTTGGTAACTTGCACTGCATCGGGATTTGCTTCAATCCAGGTTGTCGAAGCTCAGGGCACAGTGAGGGTGATGGATGATGGCCGGGTACTAATGCTGTCTTTCTCTTCCATGTTGCTGTGATCTTGCCTTTCAGTAAGTTCAATCACCAAAATATCGTGCAGTGCATCGGTGTTAGCCTACAGACGCTGCCTCGCTTCATTCTGCTTGAGCTCATGGCTGGAGGAGATATGAAGAGCTTTCTTCGGCAGAATCGACCCAGGGTGGTGAGAGAACTTCCCCGCTAGGCTTGTGGTTGATTTCAGTATGACTGTTTTTATTATTTTTATGAATTGGATAAAGGCACTGAAGCCAAACAGGGCTGGGTATGTGTCCCAGCTCCTACAAACTTTTGGATACATACATCTGTGTGCTTGATGTAAGCAGGTGTCAGCGAGAGAACATGAAAGCAGTGCCAGAACTCCAGTCTATTGGTAACTGAGGAGGAAAGAGTACAATTCTGTCCTGCCATTCCAGAGTTCACTGTCAACTGGACTACAAATTAAGGGGCTTTCTTTCCTCAACGTCTGCCTTGTTTTCTGTGCACTGTGATGGTGTGTGAGGAGCTGAAGTTATAACACTGTTATACAGTAATGGGAATTTGTAGCACTAAGTCCTCGGCAGCTGTACATCAGCGCCATGTGGAGGTGCACAAATTTATACTAGTTCAAGAGCTGATCGTGAATGTAGCACTGTGACAGGCATTTAAATCAATGCAAATGAAATTATCAAGTCGAATATTTTTGTTTAAAAAAGCCCATCTTTATAAAAAGCCGTCATGAGGGGGTTTTGCAAATTATCTCTGATTCTGATTGATGCCAACCAAGCATAGGGAATATTTGGAATTAATTAGTTTCAGTGTTCTTACAATGAATAGCTGATTCCAGATATGCGTTCTTGCTTCTTAACAGTGTCATCCTGGACGCCTCTGTTAAAAAAAA
>VYZM01011945.1:10106-63746 GCA_013398915.1 Dromas ardeola | reverse complement strand
TGCTTATGCTGGCTGCCTACAGGGGCAGGAAGAGGCTGACTGATACCTCATATATTCCTACACCACATGATGTGGTTGCACAGCTTCTCCTCCACACAGACATAACACCCCAAATAGTTATGATAATATAGCTTAATGTGTGTATGCTCCTGTGCTGGTAATAACGTGTTGCTAAAAGATCAAGCTTAATCTCTTCCTTATACAGGAGTAAATATACTAATTAAATGCACTTACGGTGGTATAGCAGCACCCAGATGGAGGAGTTTGTATATCTTTATTTTTGGCATTTATAGTGAAAGTGTTGCAAATTCTGTGAGTAGATAGTCTGTGGGCAGCAGAGGATAATAAATACTCTTATTTGAATATTATGTATAGTTGTAATGTAATGAACAGTTATGTTTTAAAAATCACGTGAAAACAAACTTGCTGCTATGTTAGCTGGTATGCTAGCAGATAGCAAATACAATAGTTGAAGTCCCCTTAGTACTCAAAAAAATGTCCCTGTACACCTTTTCTGAAAACAGAACTAGCCCCATCGTTAATGTATTTCATGACAAGTTTCCCTGGCTGCAGGGAAAAAGCATGTCCATCACAGCCTTCTGACCGAGGGATCCCAGAGCAGAGATAAGGTCTGGAAGTCTGTGGTTCTGTTTCTCCTCCTTGCTCTTCATTTCCTCTCCAGAAATGCCTGCTTTATAACTATAATAATTCTCCCTGGCAGATGTCCAAGCGTTTTGTACAATAATTTTCCTAGGCAATAAAAATAGTGCTCAATGGCTGTAGTGTATGTTATGTGGTTTGAGCATGAGAAATTACAGCGATAACAGCATCCAGAAATAAAAGCCTTAAAAAGAACAATTTATTTCGTATCTCTTGGGCTTTTGATCATCAGTGTAGTAATTTCTCCCCACCCTTCCTGAGAGCAATACAGAAGTTCCTGGAGAAACACCAAGGAGATTTCCCTATGGGGAAATAGATTATGGAATGAAAATAAGCAGAGCTCCTGGAGAGAGATTTCTTTATTGTTCTTAGTTAGGGAAGTGCAGATGGTGAAGGGCTAGTACCAGTCCCCGAGTCCTGTGGTAAAGCCATCCCTTTTTTTTCATGCTGCTCCTGAGGGTAATCTCTGTCCTTCCACAAGAACGGATAAGTTGATGAATGCTGACTGCTGGTGCAGAAATGTGCACTCGTGCATCTTTTGCTCTCTCTCTGAGTTTATGTGCTAATTTCTGTTGATAATTTATTAACTCAGTCTTTAAAAGTGGGTGGTTTTTTTTTCTCTCCCATCTCTGCCTTTTAAACCTGCTTGTCTTTTGATTTCACAAAGTCCAATACTAGCAGGGAATAGTTCTCTCCCACGCCCTGTACTAGGCTGTTCAGGCCAGGCCATAAATCTCTTGCCAACTTGCACTCGTGCACTGTGCTCAGAACTGAAATCTTCTGGAAGTTTTTTGGCTTAAATAAGAGTTTAATCATTTTCTAACACTTTACTTTGATCTGCTTATGTTCCTCTTTGCTCCTGACTGATTTAACCCTTCCCCCAACCTGTATGTATGTGTATCTCTCCTCTGAACTATATTCCTGAACTCCCTTCCTGAACTATATTCTTCTACTGCACTGTTCTTCCCTTACCATTTTCTGCGTGTCCTTTTCCAGAATCAACCATCCACGCTAACAATGCAGGACCTGCTGAACATAGCTAGGGATATTGCCTGCGGCTGTAAATATCTGGAAGAGAATCATTTTATCCACAGGTGAGGAGAAACTGTCCCTTCTGATGTATCTCAAGGTGCATGAAGCTCACACAGTTCCTATTTGCAGTGGATTAGACATAACTAATCTCCAAGGGGGAGATAGAGATTTCCTCTACCAGTACAGGCCTGTGCTTAGATGTCCTGGTTGGTCTTACTGGTTTTTGGTAGGAGTTAGGCTCTGGACTGCTCTTTGCACTGCTGGGGAGTAAGGAATCTTCTGTTCCCAGTAAATGTTTTCAAGTGTTATTTTTCTGGTAGACACATTTGAAATTAGCCCTGTAGTCCACTAGATGGTAGTGTCACTCTGTATCAGCTTCTAAGACGGTAAGGTATCATTTCTCACTTTTCAAATCTCCTTATCTTCACTTAATGTTTTCCCTATCCCATCAGCACAACACAGCCCATAATTTTTGAGCCATTGGTTACAGAAGGGTAGAACAGGGATAATAAGAGGAGCTCTAAGGCTTCCTTCCTAGCTCAGTGGCTGACCTGCTGTGTGGTCTTGGGGAGCCCGTATTTGTCTGTTCACACCTCTTTTTCCTCTTTTGTAGAGCAAAAAAATGTTGATATGTCAGGCTTCAAATAAGAAGAAAATATAGAATAGGTAAAGGTTATTATAGGTAGCCTTTTAAAATTCCCAGTTGGATATTGGACTCCTTTGCTCTGATTAAGAGTTGTTCCAGCTCATAATGTTCTCGGGCATAGCGTGCAACTGAATTCCTTCCTGAGTATGAACTCCATGCTGAGTTCAGCCCTTTTGTGTAAAGGAAAGGAGAGGCCTGCACACGAGACGGTCACACAGGCTCTAACTAAACTGGCATGCAGCCTGGAGTTAGGCAAGACGACCCGTGCAGAAGCATGTGTGTGTATGCATGAGATGGCACAGAGCAAAGAGGCAGAGCCAGGCAAGAGTGGGTAGAGACTGGAGAAACTGAGGGAAACAGGTGGAAAGCAGCAATTGGAGTAAAAAGCCATGAGACTGAGATATGGGATGTGTTATAACTTTATGATTAGAGCATCTGAGACGGTTTTGTCTCCTTTATATTGGAACAATAAATAAGTTCCTTTGAAAAAAGGATTAGAGTTTTCTGTCATTAAAAAAGAGCAGTAAGAGCATGCAACAAGTTTTGACTCTTATATCTCTTAATAAGTACATGAGAGGATCAGTATTCTAATTGGAAACTTATCAGGTAATCACTACAGCATTACTTTTTAAAAAATCCTTACTGTAATAGTAATATCTGTCATTAACCTCCATCCACCCTGATCTATTGAATTTCCGGTAAGGGCCAATTTTTGCTTGTGCTGCAAGAAGTCCAATAGAATCTCAAGAGAAATTTTCTCCACAAGTGTTTTATAAAGCTACTTTTCATTTCTCCTGTCAGGTAGATGTTCCCTGGTTTTCTTATCATATGTCACTGAGCCCAGCACTCATCGCATAAAGCTTCTAACATTTATGTCAACAAATGGACAGGTCAACTGTTGTTGCTTAAGACCAATCTCCATTTCAGGAGAGAAGTGGAAGAAACTAGTGCTTGACTCTTTTAACAGCAGCATATCAGTTTTAAAAAAAACCTCTCTGGGTCAGTTTTTGCACTGTTATATCTCTGGTATAAGCAACCTGGGAATGGACTCGTTTTGTTTTAGCCAACAATTCAGGGAATCAGTATAGAAGGAATTTCATTCAGGCTCTGTATTAGTATTTGTTAGTGTTACTTAGAGCGGGTCAGGAAGGGAAGAAGGTTATCACTACAGATAACAGGTATCCTAAGGGGGAAAGATAGTGTAGTGGGGTTGTGGAGATGTCTCTAAGGGCAGGTCTTGTCATCTAGAAGTCACAGCTGATGATGGAAGAGAAAGCTGAGCTTGACTTCCAAATCCGGAGGGTTTTTTTTCAAGGCTGGCAGTGGGAAAAAACATACGAGTTGTTCAGGGAGCTCATTTTTCTTGGCAGTCAACAGGACCCCCACAGTGCTATGATTTTTAATGAGTTCCTTTTCAGAATGCGTATTTAAAATGAACACAAATCCTTCAGTCTTGGCCAGGCAGTCATCACTGCCATTTGTCACAAGCTAAACCTGCACCCAGCAAATGGCTGCTCCCGTATGTAGCTCTGCTTGGTTCCACAGGAGATACCCAGAAGCAACAAAGCAACAGTTTACCGAATCCAATCCTACATTGACTTTTCAAGCAGTTTACTAAGACTACTCAATAGCATCACATCTGTAACTGCTGGAGCCGCTGCTGTGATGCCAGTCTTTAAAAATAATAGAGCAAGAATGAAATCTGTCATAAGGTGGTTGGAAAAAAAGAGGTTGGATCTATCCCTGGTCTGATAATGACCCTGTTTTCTGCCTTAATGAAAGGAGATGGAAGTGGGGAATGCTTGGAAAACACTGGATAGAAAATGTAATGTAAATGCAGGTTAAGAATTGTGGTTAATAAAAAATGATAATGTAGCTGGCATTATTTCTTATTTTTAATAACACTCTTCTCATTTGTGTAAAGATGACTCAAGTAAGACTTGCAGGTCTGGTTCTAATATTCTTTCTTTATTCCGTTAGCTACTTAAGAGTTTATAATTAGAACTAATAATTTATTTCTATTTTAAAGAGATATAGCTGCAAGGAATTGCCTTTTGACCTGCACTGGAGCAGGACGAATAGCCAAGATTGGTGACTTTGGGATGGCCAGGGATATTTACAGGTAAGTGAAAAAGGCCATTTCAGTCGTGTGAATAACTCGGTAATCTGTATCATTTTGACTGGTTTGAACTGTCTCATGGAATCTGAAGCAGTGTCTGAATTTGATTACCATTTAACTAACTGGAGTTAACAGACTGTAAATTAACACATCTATGGCCACTAGCCAATAGGCTTCAACTGTGTTTATTCCAGACTGGGCTCCAGGGAACACTCCAAACACATGTGGACACTAAACCAAGCATAGGCAAATTTATTAGCTAGTTAATCATAAATAATCTCAAATTTAAAAAAAAAAAAAACAAAAACCACAAACAAAAAAACCACAACCAAAACCCGATCATAATTCACAGTTTATGATGTCAAGAAGACTTGCTGCATCAGCACCTTGTGCAAAGCATTGGCAAACTTGATATCTTCAGCTGTGCACCGACAACATCCTCAGTTTCCATCCCAGCTGCAAAAAGGTGATAAAATACTGCTTCAGTGCACTATTTGAGTTGATGACTTTTCTTTTTTCTCATTTGGCCCCCATTGCCGCACGCAATCCCCAGCTGCTGTTGCTGTGGTGGTAAGATCTTTTATATATCTGAGCCCTTTCAGACTGTGTGGCATTCTCCATGCATTTTATCTTTCCTAGAGCAAGTTACTACCGCAAGGGAGGAAGAGCCATGCTTCCTGTCAAGTGGATGCCACCAGAAGCTTTTCTAGAGGGCATTTTCACCTCCAAGACTGATACCTGGTAACAAATGTCTTTAAATCACTTCTGCTACTCAGCAATAAGGGTGAAGAAATGTACCGCTCAAGAAAAAAAGTCTGCTCAGCAGGAACCTTAAAAAATGTCGGAATTTCCCAGAAAAATATTAGAAGTTTTCCCTCTGCCTTCAGTAGAAGCAGGGCTAAAGAATTCTGAATAAGAATTAAAAATCTAATGTAAATGGAGGTACTAAAAATTTGCTATACATAGGGTATCACGTAAAGGCAGTCAAGAAGTGAAAAGAGAAAGCAGTTTGGATTCCCAAGAAGTCTCAGTTAAAAATCCAGACAAATAGCATCAGGCATTTCCCTTAGTATCTGCCACTTAGTTTGTATTGGTGACGAGGCCTGATTATATATCTTGTAAATGACTCTCTCTGTACCACCCAGCATTACTCTTCTGTATATTTTTTTTCTGTTGTATATAAAATGACAGCAAATTTAATCAGAAGTCCTTGCTGGCTGCTGAGGAAAAAATATTTATATATTGGTTCCTCATGTAACTTGGTCTTACTTAAAAATAAGCACCCCCTCAACAGTCGCACATTCCTGCACAGGTGCTGGGGAATGGAAGCGTTCCAGTTGCTTAAGAACGCTTCTCTCCCTGTACAGTAGATGCTTCATTAAACTGTACTGAGACATTCCCTTAAATGCCACACTGACACAGTTTCCTGAAGTTGTTAGTGATGCCGGAAGACAAGGGATTGCTTATCAGCGCCTAACTGCGAGCAGCCAGTTCCTGTAATAGGCTATTATAAGTAATATGCATGTGCTGGAAATTTCTTCCACCTTTGCAGCAAATAGTGACTCTTAAAATTCTGACCCAGCTGAAGTCCTGTCAGAACCCTCTTGACTCCCGTGGGTCTAAGTCATACATTATTTTCAGTGGCACTGCCTAACTGGCCCATGGATGTAAAAAAGGAGAACAACCATATCATGAGAAAAAATAAATGCTGCTGCCTTTCAGTTTCACTGGACGTCTCTTACTTGATTTTATTCTTGAGCATCCTGTTCCCAAACACTGGTTCAAACACCTCAAGTCTTCCCAACTCAGGTAGGAATCTCCATGCCAGATCTAACAGTTCTTTTCAGTTAGACCATACATAGCGAAGGGTGCTCCGGCATTTCCTGCTCTAGAAATAACAAATGCAGCAGAAAGAATAACTTCAGAGTTAGTAAAATATTTTGAAGCCTCTGCAGAGCTACTTTCACAGCTTGGGGAAAGGTTTTAATGGATTGTTTTTTTATATCAAAGTTGACTCATAATCACGCTAATTGCACGTTACTGTGGTTGGCCTACAGCTTCGAAAGGGTGTTGCTGTGGTGTTACCTACACAGCAAATAAAACCTAATTGGTATTGTTGGCTTGTTTCCGACACAGGTCCTTTGGTGTGCTTCTTTGGGAGATTTTCTCTCTAGGCTACATGCCCTACCCTTGCAAAACCAATCAAGAAGTGCTGGAATTCGTCACCAGTGGAGGAAGAATGGATCCACCAAAAAACTGTCCAGGGCCAGTGTAAGTATTTCCTTACTCCCACAAGCCAAGGGATAGTGGGTATCAAAGAGGTTAGTCAAAGGCAACTAGACACCTTTAGTCAGGGAATGGTGATTGCCCCCAGTGTTAGGTGGGTATTGTTGAATGTCTCTTGAGCCATTGCCTCTTGAGTACAGCTTAGACCACTATAAGCTTTGCTTTAAGTAGCGATTCCCTAATGGCTCAGCATCCAAGGATGCAGAAATGACATATCCACTTTTGTTCTCCTCCTTTGGGCCAGGTACTTGAGTGCATTTCCTCTGGACCTTTGATCACTTAGTACTGAAATGCATTTTACATCATTATCTTTCCTGATCGATACTTTTTTTGTTTGTTTGTTTGTTTTTTACTTATTTTAAGGTACCGGATCATGACACAGTGCTGGCAGCACAGCCCAGAGTATCGGCCAAACTTCTCCACCATCCTGGAAAGAATCAAATATTGCACACAGGTATTGGTCTTTGGTACCCAGGTGGATGATAATCCATGGAATGCCAACTGTCCAGAGGCACTAGCTTTAGTGCCCAAAAGAAGCAGAGAATCCTAACAGACTGATCTAATTACTTTCCCGATTGCAGTAGTGCTGTTGGCTCAACTGCTCTTTTCATTTGGGTTTTCTGGTATCTGTTCTCATTCTCCCATCTTTAGCCCAACCAAATGAGATTATACTGTTCCTGGGCAAGTGGATGCTTTCAGCTCTCATCTGGTTCAGTAGCAAAATGTCCTTCATTTTGTGATGGAAAGGTATTTAGAATCTCTTTAAAGGTCCATCTTCTGCCGTTGCCTAATGTTGCTTGAAAGCCACAGATGAGTAAGAATGGAGTGGGACGGGCATGGAATGAGACAGCACGGTGAGTTCCCATTCTGGTAGCATTTTACAGCTACAGGCCTGGATCCAGCCTCCCAAGGGAGAAATTATATACTAGTGACCCCCAGCTTAGCCACCGATTTCAGTAAAGCACAGCTTCTGCTCAAAGGAAGCACGTAAATGGGAGAGCATTTTTGCAAGTCGTAACAGCATGTGATATGCAGATGGTGCATCGCACCTTGTATGACGTGCAGGAATATTTCCAAAACCTGATGCCTCTGCCAAAAGCTTTTCCACTCTCAAGCTATTTCTTTTAAAATGCAGGTGTGACAGTCACCCTGGAAGTGCTCAGGGTGTAACAGGTTCATGTCTCTCTTTTCAGGACCCTGATGTGATCAACACTGAGCTGCCCATGGAGTGTGGCCCCGCACCAGAGGATGAAGGGAGTACAGTCATGCGCCCAAACATTTCCAGTGGGATAGTGCCCCTGTTGGTAAGCCCTTCTCTCACACCTAAGATGACGCCTAAAACACTGGACTCCCACCACGCCGGGCACAAACTTGTACAATGTCCACAAGAGCTACTGGTGGAGAACCTGAGCAGCCGGACTGCTCGAGGGCCCAGCCTGCCATGCCTCAGCGATTTCAGCAGTGGGTCCTGGTTCCAGCAGAGCTCAAACCAGAAGCTGGAGCTGAGCAATCCACCAACCCACAGACTTAAAAACAAAACGAAAAATCTTTGGAACCCAACCTATGGATCGTGGGTGTTAGAGAACATCTGTCACTTCAGCCCCAGCTCCAAGCTCAAAGCAACTCCAGAGCGGGAAGATTCGGGCTTTGATGGGAATTGCAGTTCTCCTAGCTCTCGGGCATCTCCAGCATCTCCAAGTCGAAGCAACTGCCCTCACCTGGATATCGGTGGGATTGAACTGGTGAAACTCCAGACTTTCCCCTGTGGCAATGTCAATTATGCTTATGATGACCTGTGCTATAGCACTGACCACCAGCCATCAGCTTTGGCAGAGGTCAGAGCAGCTGTGCTAAGGAGCTCTAGTCTGCACAAAGATGAAAAGCCATTTTATAAAACAGAGAAAACATCAAGAGAGAGGGACTCCGGTCTGTCTTTGTCAGATGACCTGAGTGTTACTCCAGTATAACAGAAAAGGTTCTTCCAAAGATCAGGGAATGTGTGTGTCTGGAAGGACTGCTTCGTATTTCACTTACTTCCTCCATTTAAGTTCCTCCAGATGGGTGATATTTCAACATCAGCAATGTTCTGTTTCCTCCTTCTACCTGCTGGATCCCCAGATGGTTAAAGACAGTTGCATTTCTGTCTCTGTCCATGAAATGTGTTCCACTGAACCAGCTTAGCGGTGGAGAACACTGGCATTGCTGCTCTGATTCAGAAAAGGACTCCTTCTCATTCTGCTCAGGTGAAAAGAAATGGACCTACCATCCAGCCACAGCATTTGGGTGGAAATAACGACCAACACAGGTTGCGCTTCTTTCTGACCGAAGAAACCAAAAATGCATGCTGTGCCAGCAGCAACCAACTTGCAAAGGCTTCTATATTCCGGAGAGCTTTTTACAGTCCTGATGACTTACTATGGATGCTAATTTACTGTAAGGGCAGTAAGTAAATAGCAGCCACATTTGCATCTGTTTTATTAGCAGACCTTGTGGAAAAACATGAAAACAAAGCTACTGCTCAAATTGGGAGCAGTAGGAAGGATGTAAAAAAAAAAAATCCAGGCTCCTCTGAGCATGTGCTTCGAAAACAAGCAATGAAGAGGAAAACAAATTTACTATTGAAAAAAAAAATAGTTGGTGGAGCCGATAGTACCTCTTTGAATAGCAAAGGCAATGTGCTGCTCACCTCATGGTGTCGCTTTTCCTCACAGCTCCTGGCGTGGAAGGGGCAGGCGGTTTTCCAAGAAAGGGTGAGCTGCATGGGGTGATGAGAAATGGACTGTCTTTATCTTTTAATGGATTTTACTTGGGATGAGCTTCATTTTTGTAAGTACTTTGATATTCAACAGTAATTCCCTGTACTTATGTTGGTAAGCATTAAGCTGAGGTTCTCCGGTAGCTGTCTAGCATTTGACGCACTGGAGTTCTTGGTTTTAATACCTACTCCTCTGAGGTAGAAACGAAGTAATGCAGGGGAGGGGCAGAGTGAAGGGAAACGTAATACAAACACTACCTTACGGTGCCCTTTACAGAGGAAGGTAGAATAGCTCAACCATTTGAGAACATTAAAATCATGACTTGACTTGGCTTCACGCACCGAGCAGGTCGTCATTTCTTCTCGCCTTCCAAGCATACAGACTCACCGGTAGAGGTGGTTGTTGTTTGTTTTGAAGACAGCTCATTTCTAAGGCTTTCTTCTGTTGCTTAGGGTCTAAACTGGTGTTTACTGGTTAAAGCCTGCAAAATAACGACACTGAAAAAAGTAAATAATTTGGATTAAGCCTGAACAGTCTCAGATACATTTTGTCCTTGTCCCATGCTTGAATGTTGCACTGCCAACCTACGGTGGCAATTTACACGCTGCCTTCAGGTCTAATCACGTTGTATGGTGAGCTGTCAGTCGTAGGCTGTCTGGTTCCTGTCTGAGGGAAGAGGTGCTCTGGTACAAGCTTCGTGCTTAGCCATCAGCTGTATGTACAGTCGGAAGATGTGGGCTGGCAGGAGAGGGTTTGCTTTGACCACACAGAATTCCTGTCCTCTGCGTCATTCAGGGATGGACACTACTGAGGTGTGGTACAGAAAAACACAGAGTGAGGAGTCTGAATTCATGGTGAGTGAAATCCATCTTCAGCTCAGCATTACACATTGTTGGTCTGACTTTGTATCTGTTCCAAGCTTCCTATAGTTTTAGGCCTTTGGCTTTAGAATGAAGAGTTTTATATGCACTCATTTCCAGAGCGGTGATGATGGCTGCCTTTCAGCAACGACCCATATGGTATGGAAATAATTCCAAATCCATGTTGGGAAATGACGGATGGCCGGAACAGAGAGGTCCCCCTGTGCATGGGCAAATTCTAGGAGTGGTGTGGGTAATGATGGGCTTCGTGACTGAGGGAGATGGTTGCCCTTGCCTCATGCCCTTCTTTCCACTTCACCTTTGCTTTAGCTCTCTGGCTTCTCTGCTCATTGCCTGTCACTATTTCCATACCATATGGGCCTTTCAGCAACGACCCGTATGGAAATACTCTGCTCATTGCCTGTCCTGTCTTATGTCCAGGAGCTGGTACAGCCCAGTTAGGTGAGGAAAGCCCAGTCAGCAGGAAGTTTTCTCATTCTTTCCTCTTGCAAAGGCTAACATTTTTTGATCATGTTTCAGCCTGGCCACCTCTGGAACATGCTAGCCAAGAATAAATACATCTACTCTTAGCTAGCTGGAGTAACACTAGCTCATCTTCAACAGCTTTACCTTTTGGATTATGTTAGTCCTATAGTTTATGCATCAGTAGTTTTTCCCCCAAAGGTGAGCTACCAAACTCTCCAACAGTTGTGATTGGGTGTCGGCAACTCATCCCCTTCCTCCCTGCATATGTGGTAAGGCCACAGCAGGGTGCAGTGATCCCAGTTCAGCTGCAGGGGATGTGACTCCAGATGGCTTTCCAACCCTTGTTTGTAGCAGGCTCTATCCTGAGCAGAGCACTGGTGGTCATGACCATGCCGTTGCAGGTCCATTATGACTCTGCTTTCAATTCTCCTTAGCCATCAGCATGGGTGGGAAGTTACTACACCACCTTTTCTTCCTGCAGACTTTAGAAAAAGTAGCAGGCACAAGACAGTTCTTCATTTTTTTCACATGGAAATGACTATGAAACACCTTAAGATTCCAGTGAGAAGGAGGCAGGATCCCTGCTGGCCATATGGTTACCCAGCTTGAGCTACCGTTGTTTTCCCCATATGCAGCACTTGCCTCAAGTTAATTCATGAATTTAGAAAGGCCAATAGTGATAAAACTAGGAAAACCATTGAAAAGTGAAGTAAGAGAAGAACACAGTTCTATTACCAATGCCACACGCAGTCTTGGGTGCAGCTATGCCTTCATTTTATAAATAAAATGCAGGCTCTTCAGTCCAGCACTTTGGGCAAATACCTGTTTTTACTGAATAGCTGTGTCAACGTACTTATTTACAGGAAGAGCATAAACAAAGCTGCACTGAGCCAGAATAACACTCCACCCTGCCCGGTATCTTATCTCTAAGAGTGACCAACGGGGAGGTGTTGAAGGTGAACTGTAAGAGTAGAGTGAGCACGTAGCGAATATTTATTTCCTAGCCAGAGTTGCCTGGTTTTCAACAGTGTGTAGCTCAGGGCTGTACTGAGCCAGATGCAGTGTCTTGTAATGAGACAGAACACGGAGCTGCACATACCAAATGGGCACTAAAAGAAAGAGCCAGGAATTTTAAAAGAATCTGCATTAGCAACCTAAATTTTATACAAGCTCTTCACTCTCTCAAATGGAACTAAAAGTAAATGAAATTCTATTAGCAGTTGCCATGACTCTTTGACCTGTAACAGTTTTTCTGTGCATATTTGATCTCTTTGTTGCTTTTAAAAACCCTCACAGATAATGAATCTTTAAGGAATATCCTGGAGGAAATAATGCTAGTATTGCTCCTGTTGTAATGCTGAAATGCTCCATCCTGTCCAGACCGTATTATCTAAAAAGAAAAATAACAGTCCCAATGACATACAGTTCAGCCTTCAGTCCTACAGCTCTGAGACTGAAGCTTACTGTTCATACAATCACAGATTTCGTAGTGCTCAACTGATACTATTTCGAAATACAACTTGCTTGAAACTGTTTTTTAAGGAGACACTTTTAGTGCATAATCAGTGAGTTGAACCCATAGTGTCAAAATTAGATTACTTTGGAAATTGAAAGCCAAAACCCAATTTTGTTTCCTAGAGGAATGACATGAGCTGGAGATCTGGAACTAATTCAGTCTCCTGTGATCTATGTGAAAGGTCTTCCAACACTTCCCCACTGGAGAATCAGCCACTTACTTACAGGATTATTATAAATCGCTCTTCCTGATGTGTGTCTGTTTTTTAACGTTACCAACTTGTTTTTAGATGTGTGCGTGTATAGTTCTTAGGGTTTTTTTCTTCTGGGCTCAGCATTAGTACTTTATGTTGCTTCATACAACCTCATACCTACATTTTAAGGAAGGGACTGAATAACAAAAGGTAAAATAATAATGCAAATTTAGATTTGTCTTTCTCTGCTTTCTTTTCACATTTGTTGATACTCTTGCTTCCGATTTCATTATCTTTTCTCTCCTCAACGTGTTTTGTGTCTTAATTTTCCCTTTAAAGAAACAGAAATTTTAACTGCACAGGTTTAAGGCGTTCCCTCATATCAACCCTTTTTCTGAGGTAAGTTCTCCACTGATGTACCAATGGGCAGGTGTGCACTAAAAAAGCTTTACAAGTCTAATTAAAGAGTTATGCGCTTTTGCAAGCGTAACTTATTCCACCCTCCCATACCCTCCCCCTGCTTACCTGAAAGAGAAGAAAACGCTACTGCTGGGAGTAGGATTTTCCCCAGTGAATTTGCATCTCCACGGCTGCGTCAGCCAGGGACCACGCTTCCTCAGACCCTCAAGCGGCAGAGCTCTGCGAGACGGTTTCTCCTGTAGACGTGGCCATGCTCCCTCCTCCCCTGTGCCCACCCTTTTCAATCTGATGCGGAGACCTTAGGCATGACATCACTAACATCTTCCCATCTCGACACGCGACTTTTTCATTTAGCTGAATTGGGTTTGATTTGCCATTAGCTCCCACCATGGCAGCATTTCTGGCCAACTTACCTTTCTGGTGACTACTGTACCTAAGTAGATGACATGCCTGCTTCTATGCAATTTAAAGCTGGACAAGTGTATACTTCTATATTTGCAACACAAAATAAAGAGACAGTAATGGTGGCTGTTCGTTTCCCTCTCTGCTAAGTACTCTTTGGACACAGATCAGAGGACACTCTCTCTTGCTGAGAAGTGTTGCCAGTCCCAGAGGGCTGACTGCTTGTTCCCTGCTGCCACACAAAACTGCCCTGTGGAAGTTAACTGTTCTGAGTCTGCCAACTGCCTTTTGATGCACCATTTTTGATATACTGTAGGTTATGAACTGAGATTTTTGAGACAGCTTACCTCGAAGGAAGCTGTCAAGCTTTGTGTGGATCAGGTTCTAAAGCAAACATACCTAACAGGTTTTGGAACCAAGCTCCAACGTTAGGTGCTAGATGTCTTAGAACTGGTTTTGTTTTAGGAAATACTGGATGCTAAAGACTAAAAGCACAAGAAACACTGAAATAAATATTTTTTGTCCATTCCCTAAGGAAATTCTTGAAGAAAAGCTATTACTGTCCTGTGACTAAATCACAGCGGATGTCTTTTTTCTCCAGTCTCGTTTATTTAGTAGCATACACACTTCAGAGTAACAAACACTCAACCAATACAGTCAATGTCAAAAGTGACCATGGTCAGCATTGCATTGTAGTGTTCAGAACGGATGCACTGTGGATGATGCAGGCCATTCGATCTCAGTACCTTAAGAATAACAAATAATAACAACAGCAATACAAAAAAAAAATATAGCAAGAGCCCTCTGAGATACTTAAGGGTTTGGTCCAACTCCCATTGAAATATTTCCCTATAATAGGAACTGGATCAGATGTTAAGTGAATTCCACCCCCCCACCCCCCCAATGTAAAAGAAACAAATGAGGGATTTAATTTTCACCACTTTGGTTACGTTTCATCCAAATTTATATCCTTGTGGGGACCCAACACCCATCATTTTTAAACTCTTTGCGTATTTCTTTCTATATTGCACCGTCCTCTAAAGAATCTCACAGCGTCTTGCAAGCAATAATGAAGGACAGCCTCACACCATTCCTGTGAGGTAAGTAGGTACTGTTCCCATCTGTAAAATGGGAACAAAACTGAGGCCTAGGATACTTGTCCAAAGCCAAAAAACAAGTCACTGACAGTTGAGGGACAGAAGTCCTACTGCTAGGTTCACACAGGAATGCAGCAGCTACAGCAGTAAGTGTTGCTGCATCTGACTAGTGAGTTTAAAGACCTTGGTGCCTGAGTCAGAGGTCCATTGTTCATCACCACTGGGCCAACATATCTTACCATGCTGTGGAAACACACATGCTCTCGGTGGCTCCAGAGTGAGGCAATATCTCAGCGGAGGCATTGAAGAACTACATTCTGGACTTGTATGTGAAGTACCTTGGTTATCACACATTGGCTCTTCTGTGTTACATGCCTGCGCACAGACATCATGTTGACCCTCTGGTAAATGCAAGCTTATTCAAGGCAGCTTACCCCATAATGAAAGAAGGCTACACTGCTTCCTCACACGAGCACGGGAGTGTGCAGACAGGCACTCTGGGCCATCTGATGTCAACCAGGATATCACGCATACCCTGTGGTAGGTTGCTCATGAGCTCATAGCCTCCAGCCCCTCAGAGCTCCAGTGCTCAGTTGCAGTCCTCCACGCGCAGTTTGCTAATGAAAAGCTGCCTCCTTTCCCATAACAGCAGCAGAAGATTGTGGCTTCTTCCCTTCTAATCCCTTCATAAGCCAAAGGGACATTTAAAAACTAACTTGCTAGAACTATTTATCATCTAGATTGAGTTTCCAGACCAGGGGCTGCAATAGCAGAGGTGTTTTTTCCCCTGACGTTTTCAACAACTACAGAGGAATGGATGATTCCCCATGTTTTGCCCCAAGACCACGTACTGCAACCCCTCCAGGTGCTGCAGGTGGGTGTTTTTTTTTTTTTTTTTTTTTTTTAAAGCTCCTGGTCCCCCATTTCTTCTATTTTTTTTTTTTTTAAAGCTACTGGTACCACATTGCTTCTAGTTCTCTCTTAGAACTGGACAGTCATTCTAAAAGTTTGTCTCAAATTCTCAACTGACATTTAAGCATCAACTTCTTACCCTTTAAATCTCCCCTCTAGAAAATAAGTTACACTGATGCAAAAAATTCACATATGATGTGGTAACAAAAGAAAGAAGTTTAACTCCGAAGATTAATCAGGCAAACCACTAATGAATTCTATCACCTTAACAGTCTAATTTCTGACTTACTATTTTTTTTATTATTACTGTGGTTGGACTGCTGGCAATTGCAGTCTTATAGAAAAGGTTATTAAAGTCCTGCCCGTGAGATCTATTTACTTCCTGTTCTCCTGTAGCACTGCTAACTGCTGGCTTACCTGTCAGTCAGCTGCAGGAAAGGAGGAAGACAACTTTTTTAAATTGTATGAAATTCACCACAGGTTAATTTGTCATCTCATAGCAGTTCAAAAGTTAGAAGGCATCTGGAATGATAGTATCTGTGCTCTCTATTGAAGGCTCACTGTCCCTTAAAAAAAGTGTAAACCCTCTGAAACATCTAAGTGGAAAATTCATTAACATACTACCATGAAAATAAAACTGCGAGGCCATAGAAGAAGTCTAAATTTGCAGTGAATTGCAAAACTAATTACAAATTCAAACAACTTCTAGTTTAGGATGAAGTGTTTCCACATGTCATTACTTCCCACAGAATACCCACTCTCTGTCCAGCTAACTTTTAGGTCACAACTGAGCTTGAATTTTTAATACTGATGTTTTGTTTGGAGGTGATGAAAAAGTTATTAAATCTGACTGATCTCTTAGTATAGTAGTGTGTTATCTGAAGTAACTCCATTTAGAAATTATTCTAGGCTGTTCAGTTGTAATTACAAATGTTATAGATAGATACATTTTTGTTCCACTTCTGGACTCTACAGTCCTTTTTTGCTCATGATCACAATTATTATTCAAATAGCAGTTTCCCAAAGCATGGAGTCAACTTGATATATCCCAAATTTCTCAGAATCTCTTCTGAACACAGGACAAAGACAGCAATTTCTGATCAATGATGTGCAATACCAGCTTTAGACATTGAAAGGGGATTAACAATCAGATAGATAGCAATGTAAGTCTTGTCCTCATTTTGAAAACTGCATCATCACATTATTAATGTTTGGAATGTGAGTGAACATGTGAATACTGATAGTATTTATACTGCCTGTATTTAAAGAACTTTCAAGTGACTAGAAGCAACCAACAGAGAAGGTATGTGAAGTCATTACAAGAAGTCACTTCAGTCTTTCTTGATTTTAACCTAAACACTGTGAATTTTCTGTGGCTGTGGGCGGGCCACAGCAAAAGAAGAATGAACTGCAGATGGCCCTGTGATTCCAGATGGGGACTAGGGGATGGGATACATTGACATTCCTTCCCCCAAACTCCCCTGAGTTAAAAGCTGGTACCTTGGAGGAAGGATGCCTGGCAATTATCTCATCATTAGTGTAACGCTGTGAATGCAGAAACATTACCTTCCTGATTGCTGCACCAGTCCATACACTGGAGTGGCATCGTATTGGGAACAGGAACATGGCCAAGAAGTCACGTGCATTCAGAGTCAGTCAAACCATGATCTTCAGAGATCACATTGGTTGCTGGCTACTAGTGCGAGTGTGTGTGTGCACGTGTAGAGGGGCTTTGTCTTTAAAAACAAACAAACCTTGAAAAAAACCCCTTAGTTCCCTGGTCTGTTTGCGGAAGAGTCATTACTGATTTTCAGAACTGCAGTTCAGCTGCAAGAGGCCAAACTTGCCAGGCTAGGCACTTTTCCAACAGCCCACCCAGCCTGAAAGTCAAATGTTTTTGGAGACAATAGGCTGCTATTCTCTCCCTAGAGTGTTTGTAATCTCCTGAGAGGCTACATAAAAGCAAAGGCTGTTCTTGGATAGAAGTGAATATGGGTTAGGGTAGGGAAGAAGAGGAATGGTCAACAGCAGTTACCACATCCAGCCACTATAAACTGCTGTCTCCCTTTACTCCAGGTTTCTTGTGATTATCACCCATTTCCACCTTGTGCACACTGTAACACAATGCAGCAGAAGTTCTTGGTCCAACCTATAGTGTACACAAGAGCAAGGAGACTTGGAATTAGGGGAGAAAAAAATCCACAGCACTCTTGCTGGTTTCAAAACTATGCAGTTCCCTGAAAAACTGTTATTCCTACCCTGAATCCCCAAGCACTTGCTCTGGTTCACCAAGAGGTAATCTGGAGTCCCATCTGTTTGCCAGAAATCTGAATCATTCTGGTTTACCATACAGATCTCTTGACTCATGCTGGTGTGATTCCTGAGTATGGAGATCTTCATTCTCTGAGGACCAGTCTGAAGTTAGGCTGGTGCAATACAGACCAATCTGGAGTTATTTAGGTTCATAGAGGGCCGATGTAAAGTCATTTTGATGACTAACTGCTGGGTTCTGGGTGCAGCTCCCTCTGCACTGATGACCTCAGGAGTCTGGAGGGAGTTAAAGGTTTCCTTCTGAGTGATCCCAGTAGAGCAGAAATTTGCAGAGCAGCCCTGCAAGTTTTGTGCCATTCTCAACTCATCTTTCAGTGATGCTTTCCAAGATGCCAATCAAATTGTCCAATCCCAACAAGTACCCATCCTCCCTGTTCCCTTCTTGCCAGGGGATCCTGTGATCCAGTGTCTGCCCATCAGGGAGAAGTGTGGTCTTTCCAAAATCGATCAGCCACACATTGGCATTCCCACTGCCATCATGTACAAAAAGTAGTGAACTTCCAACGACCTGGAAGACAAATTGAGATAATGTGGTTAAAACCCACATCTTTAGCTTTCTCCCATCACATAATACTTCCCACTAAGATGACGTCCTCAATGACCTTCTCACCTGTGACCCAACAGACTGTTGGGCTGCACTTACACATTGACAATTTGCATACCCCATTTGCATAACCATATCAATCAGTAACATATTAATGGGTCTGTAGGTGGGAAAAGGGACCCATTAGACAAAGTGAAGAAAAGCAATTCTCCAGCTCACTTAGCAGCAGGTCTTAATTTAAGCAATTCAGCAAGAGGCAGTGACTACTTTCAAAGACCACAATCCATGATTAACAAAAAATGCCTCTAGTGAGAAGAGGAAATAAACAAGGTAAAATAAAATCTCAAGATCTCAAAATCTTGAGCTGTAACAAGCAGAACTTACAAAGCTAATGACGCCTTCTCCACAGCAAAGCATAGAAGAACATATAGAGCCGAATTATACAGTGTTTCAATGTAAACCCAGTATACTAAAGTCATTGTCAAACTACAACTGAATGCTGCTGTGGCAAATGCAAGCTTCCACATTACCATTCCCCCATAAAGATTCCCACTGGAACACGCAGAGGTTAGAGAAACCACAGGAAACTGGTACTAATAAACCATTCCCTGCAGTGGCCCAGAGCTATAAGTGTTAAAAAGATGGGAGGATTTATTATTCCTCAACTGGTTTAATCTTCTGTATCGTTGTAATGGAGGCTTTGAGATACCTGTGTTGTTAACATATATTAGTTTTCTTCTACTACAAACTCCTTTGCTAGTGCAGGCTATTCTGAAGTACATCTGAATGACCAAACGAAGCAGCAAAGCACCTGCACAGCATTACACTCGCCGCTCACCTCATGTCTCTTGAAGAAGTCTGAGGATTCAAGAATTATATGAATTTCCTGCAGACGCTTGAGGTATTTTTTCTGGAGGAAGAGGAGGAAAAAACCAAACTGTAAACATTGACGTAAAGAATGAAGATACTCTGTTTACAAGAGTCAATATAATGAAGAGATCATGTTAATTTTAGACTAGATAGAGGCCCTTCACAACAACAGGTTCATCATTTGAAAGACAAACTGAAAACACACTTCAACAGGCTTTCATAGTGAATGAATGGACGACTGGAGCTTCTCTGCTGCGTGCGTTACACCTTGTCTTGCTTTGGATGCAGCGAGATAGCATCTGGCTGCACACCTTCTGCACCCCCCCGCCCCCTTTTATTTTTTCTTTTTAATAAAGGGAAAAAAGTTTCAAGCAATTAAAAATCTTTCAGTTCTCCACAGTGAAAAAGGATTGAAATTGTGTTAGAGACACAAGGAGCTCCAACCATGCTGAAGTAGCAATACAGGAATTTCTCTTTGAGGTTAATCTCACACATAGGAGCACAGCCAGCCACCACTCTCACTTCCTGCCCCCATCTTCTGGTTTTATCTTCTCCAGACTGAATTCCCAAATCACAAGTTTTCCTGCCAACACAGTCCTTACTTAGACACCATCTATGCATCTCTGATGCATCTAACATTCGTGGTCAAAGCTGACTGCAAGCCATAAGTCAGCTCAACCAATGTTTTGCTCGCAGGAGGAACTTGAGCTGAACTCATGGCAAGAACTGCCAGAACTAGTCTCAGAGAACTACTCCTCACAGCCCACCAAGTCCCCATGTCCACTCCATCTGCTGAGAGGGACTGGCAGTCCAGACCATGTTCCTCCATTGATCTTTTTTGTACCAGAGGACACATGGCCCTGAAGCAAGTTCATTGGGTCAAAGATCAGCGAACCTGAGGAGTTCAGACTCACCAGAATAGTTGTGTTGCCCTCAATGAATTCCACAAAAACCTGTAGAACTTGCTCCTGTGTCTTCGTAGTTTTGAAGTTTGTGTTACATGTTCCATCGGCCTTCTGCACAAAAACACACAAAGATACGAGACGATTTATATTACACACACACCATTCCCTTCATCTGTCAATCCTCTTGAACCATCAGCAGCTCAGCTCTTGCTAACCAGATGAAAGTGAGTATTTGAACAGGAAGAGAGCAGATAAACCAAGCAAGAAGGGGAGGAAAGATAGAAAAGCTGATTGGATAACTTTAAATGGCACTTGATTTCCTGTTGAGTGCAGTTTAAAAAAAAAAAAAACAAAACAAAACACACAAACAAGTCATGGTATTACCAGCTTGCAGGAGGGTTTTCTCACACGTCAGTACTAGCAGCGCAAAGTTCAATGGGGCAAACCACAGTGACCTCTTTGGTTGTCCTCTCATCTAGCTTGGTGTAGTCAAACCCTGGCTGAGGGTGTAAGGGGACATTTTCAAACTTTTTCAATACTAGTCCTTTTTGCTTGGTTGGATTTTTTTAATTTTTGTTTTTCAATGGGGAAATCAAAGAATTGCGGTTCAGACTCAGTTCCCAATATAACTTTGCACGTTTATATGACCCAGAAATCACAGAATGGAAAGCTAGTTGCAGCCAAGAACAGCTCGGGATTTGCAATGCTCAGAGTGACACAAATGCTAGCAGTGACAAAGCAGGTGTGTGAATTTTGGCAAAGGACAGTGCATGCATGCTTGTATCCAACTGGGTCCTGGAGAAATTCAGAGTATTTTGGGGCTAGCAGTACAACTTACTACCCATTCAGTAGCATCCTGCTACTGAAAAAAACCAATTATTTTTATGTGCTGGTAGTGACCAGTTTGTGCTTGTGGGGCTACAAGTAAAGAGCAGTGCATGAATTGGCGATACCTGTTCAACACAGACTATATGAATATGCATTTCTCCAAGAGCATCCCTGTTGCTTCAAGAGAAACAAATATGAACTTTTAGGACTCACATGTAAAATAGTTGGTAGCCTGCAAACACTAAAAGCCTGCAAGATTATCATACTGTATTCTTCTCCATCGTATCAGTCCAGTGAAGTTCCTTGTCTCCATTGTAAGACTAAATCAAGAGGTCATCAAAATGTGTCGCCTCTCACATGTTAAAAGTCACCGCACCAAAACTGGGTAAATTCAGTTCCAGTCTCAGCAGGTGAAACACTATTTACTCCACAGCAGACCTCGGCCCCTAGTACATACATGAAAAAAAAAATCTGGTAATGCTAAATTTCCAGATTTATCATGAAAAAGAATGAACTGACTGAATGGCAAAGCCATGCAGAGCAGCCTCCCACCTGCCAGACTTTCTATCAGCAGAATAAACAGAATTTTATTCCGAGGCTGTGGGCCAGATACAAGTGTGGCATGTCAGCCTGATGAGATGTGTAAGTTATGCAAGTGAAGTTCAGCAGGTAGGCAGTGAAAGTTAGGAGCCATCTGATCGGATGTATGATAATACTCAACACACATAGAAATTTGGAATGTCGTCTGATGCCTTGTACCTCTTCACTGGAGTAAGGTTGTTTTAAAAAAAAAAATATATATAATTCTGCTGGTGCCCCAAATCCCAGAGCAAAGTCTGAAATAGCTGCTGTGTGTTCCCTTTTCATCCTTTTTGCCTAGACAGACTAATTGCTTCCTTCCCTGTTGTTTAGAAACACTTCCATGATTTTGTTCCTTTGCAGTGGTTGGCAGGAAACCTAACTGCTGCCTGACTTTACTTGCTGTAAACAACATCCAGATTTTGAACGGCACCATCCCTCCTATTCTCTACCAGGTCCTTGCAACAACTCTGGATGTATCTGTTCCCCAGGAAGCACTCACTTGACTTGCCGCTTGAAGTTCATACATTTGCCAGGGCCTCCACACATATTCCCGCGCAGCAGAGCAGTTCATTGCGCAGTGCAGCGAGTGGGTCACTTGCAGCACTTCTCATTCGATGTGACAGTGTCACGGCTAGCAGGAGGGCAGGTCTGGCTGCTCCATAAAATAGCGCTACCTATATTAATCTGTGTGGTCTTGCTCAGATTCCTCTGCAGACTTCCCTTAACAGGCTCTGGGTTAAGGTCGTGACTTAAATGGATTCACAAAGATTTATGAATCAAATCTGATGTCCTGGAAAAACGGCTATCCCTGATCTACAGCTAAAGGAATGGTATCAAAGGAAGAAGAAACTTCCCAAACTGCACAGAGATTCCGTGACGGAACAAGAAGCCAGAACTCCTGATTCTCAGCCCCATGTATCTCTGCTCTGCAAGACTACTGATGTTGTAGAGACACTGTTTGCGGTGTCTGGCCTTCAGACAGCCCCTTCCAGAGAGGAAACCTGCATTCTGAATTTGGCAGGTGCAAGAGACTGAGTGTCAGGTGCCAGATGTAAGGAAACCCAATGGTTCCAACTATTTTTCATAAGAGGAAGAGGGAAAAATCCCATAGGTAAACCTGGCCTGATTTCAGAGATAAGGAAGCGAGGCAAGGAAAAAAGATGGACCAACCTAAAGAGAAAAGGCACCCACCAATGAAGGAGGAATGCATATGGTGAATCAGATCTCATTTACTGCAAGCCACTTCACACAAGTTTCTATGATATCAGTTTCTTTGCTTCTGCTTCTTACTCCAGTGGCCACAGGGCAGGAATGACCAAACCCAACATAACTGTTCAGCTAACTCCAGGAGTTACCAGTCCACTCAGGGGAAACAACCCCTTTTTCCCATCAACCACTAGCTGGCACCACTGATCCTTATAGGCTCTCCTTTCAAAGTGAGGATCTCTGCAGCATGGCTTTGCTTTTCTGCAAATATACAGAACTGGATGTACAGTTCAGCTACAGTGAAACAGTGTAGGGAGTGCTGATTAGCTGCATTGCCTGAATGACACACTTTGTCACCATTTCTCCGTGCAAAGAAATAAGAGAATACCTACATCCCTCATAACAGCACAGGGAGACAGAGGAAAAGGTAATGTACTGCGGTACTCCAAAGCACTTCCTGTGCTCAATAAAAGATTAAGTATTTGTGTCCTGTTTTGCACAGTTACAGCATTGTCTCAACAGAGGTAATTATCATGCAGTCTGTGTGCCATACTGCTCCTACCCACCTCTGATAACCAGACAAACCATAAAGAACAAGCCAGGAGGTTTTACTGGAGCTCCTCTGTGCTCCCTTAGCTCAGTCGCTCTCCAGGACTCGACGTAAATCCGTAAGTCGTCTACACCGACCAACTATCTTTCCAAGAACATATCTAAAAGGTCTCGAGATCATCTAGGCTTCTGATTCCATTACACAGAGTATCCAAAGGCCTAAGTGGTATAGGAATAAAACAGGTATCTTGATAACAGAATTAGATGGCTAAAGGGTAAGACAGGAAGTGTCTTGGCTGGGCTGGAGCCAGATCATCTACCACCCAGACAGTTCCTGTGTGAGGATGCCTGTGTGTAACAGCCCGGAGTGGGTGGCACGGCATACAGGGGGCCAGCACAGCATGAGCTGGAAGCCCTAGTTCCTGTATCACAGCAGGACAATCCGTGAATGAGGAAGGGAGAAGACAACAAAGGGAAGCAGAGAAGAAAGGGGTGTTTAAAGAGCCTCTGCTACCCTCTTTCATCCCTTTCTTCTTCCTATGTGCTTGAACTATGAAACGGAAGCAAAACTCATCCAGATTATAATTTACAATGTCCTAACGTACCTAAATTAAACATATATGCTCTGGGAACATTCAGAAATCACACAGGGTAACCCATGCTAACTTCTTCTTAGTTGTCCCGTTATAGGCTTCAGGTAACAAGTACTCATCCACGGTGCGGGTGGGTTTGGGCAGCCCTCACCAAGCTCTGTGCTGCTACACCACTATCCAAACCCAAGCGAACTAGTTCAAGGCTAGCTGCAGCAGGCCTGTGCAAGCAGAAAGCACAACTCTGGATTCCAGCAAGTGTTAACATTCAAGTAACCGAGTCAGGTTGCCAATATTCTGAGAGTAGGTCCCAATGGGTTTCTGGTAAGTATCTGACATTGCCATGGGGCACAACAAATATAAGAAGTAATGGGTAGGAAAGAAAATTGCCAGGGTTCTTCCGTGGCTGTAAGGTAGCATCCTAGGAACGGTATAGGGGCACAAGTTTACCCATCAAGAACAGCAGATGGACTTTGTTGATGGAGAAGTTTTATTTTTGGTTGTTCTGGCTTTATTCCTGCTCTATCTATACCAGCTATTGTAACATACTTAAAAGGAAAAGGGATTTCCTCAATCCCAAAAATATCTAAGCTAATGCTTTTAACATGCCTTGCAAAATAAGCATAACTGGAACAAAAAAACGATTTTACTGTGATTCACTTGAAATAAATATGTATCATTCCTGGATAAAAAAGGTAATGTCATGGGGAGAGGCGGTTATTTCTTCAGTTTCGAATTCTTCTTTACAAGAGTCTCATTTTCATTGTATCTGCTCTGTGTACCTGCTTGGGTCCTTCCTGCAATGTCTCTGTGGTTGAGCCAAGTGTGGCTGATGTGCATTTGATGCTTAACTTCATTGACAGTACTCTGTTATAATTACTGTGGATGTTTTAAAACCACAATACACCGAATTAGTACATTTTCACATAATCCTTTGGAAAACCTGGCCACTGATGCACATTAACTTTTTGATTAATCAACAAATCAAACAAAGTTCGGTCTCCAAGATCAGGCAGAAGTGAAACTGTTACCTTAATCCCTTCAATCCTGAAGCCCAGGTTGGCACTAGAGCTGATGGTTTCCCTCCACTGCATGTATCGGGGTTTGGTGACAGCATGCTGGGCATTCTCTTCAGCTGTGGGAGCAAGAGGATCCACTTCAATCATTTTCTTGTACATATCCTTACGCAGCTTTGGTTTCTCACGGGCCTTGGTCAACTCTTCCTCCAGGTATGTCCTGCAAAAACATCACATCCCAACAAAACTTAAGGACTCCCCAAACATTTCTTTTACAACTTACAACCTGCCCTCAAGAAATGTCAACCAGGAAAGTTAAGTGTTACCATTACCCCAGTTTTGCATATGAGGAAACTAAAGAACATGGACTAATGACTGCACAGGCATATTTAGTGAAACAGTTGCAGGAATCAGGAACTGTGTCATTCACTTCTTGTTCTAACTACACCTTTGCTTACTGTTACATGTCATTGTCATGTCCTGCTTACAGAATGGAAGAAAGCCGAATTCCTACTGTGCCATGAAATAGAACTGTATTTTTAGAGGACAGTTAGATCACTTACAGTGAAATAAAAAGCAATTAAGGCTGCTGAAGTCTTACTGTCTTCTCTCTCCTCAAAAAAAATCCAGAAGACCGGTCTTGTGATTTTTTTAGGCCTCAGAAAGCAATTAAGGTTTTACTTAACGCATCAGACTGTGAAAGACAGAATCCCTCTTCATATAGTAAAAATGAAAGAGTAAAGCAGATTATCTGAGAGGCTCCCAACCAGAAAAGGTAACTAACAGGAAGGTGAAAGGTGACAAACCTTCCACATTTTGCTGTTATCATCCAAGCCGTTAATCTTGTAACCATTAGAAAGGCACTATCCATGTTCTCTACATTCCACCGGACTCCTAGGGCTTGTCTCTCTCCACAAAGCTTGCATTTTGTCAGGCACCTGGATTGTACTTTCTTCAACACAGTGTAATAAACCAGGCTGGTGTTTAGGAGATGCTGTCACTCATTGCCAGAATGTCACCTTCTCTGAATAAAGTATGTACTGCAGCAAATCCTTCTCCTCCTTCCTTACATTACTCCCCTGATTTAGCTGACAATTCATTTAAGATTCTGCATCTATTTGAAAAGGCTTGTCTGCACTCCTGTAAGTCGAATAACTCATTTATGACAGTAACTGTTGAGCATCTGAGCTGGCACCCAAAAGATTACTATGACAGTTCATACCTCTCTGTACTGTTACTCCAGGCTCTCAACAGATCCCTTATTTATTTGTTATGCCTAGATAACATTTTTGAGGTTTTCCTCTCAATCACAGATAAGAAAAGGAAAAGAAAGCGAGAATCTGGAGAACAAGGTGATAGCATCATGGAAATGCCAGAGCAGAGAAAAACACAGGTCATTCCTGAGCAGATGGTCAAGTCTTTTCTTTACAAAAAAGATCAATACCAGTGAAGGCTCATTCAAGCGTTGGAAATGGGCTTTCACGCTGCTATTCAGTCATTCACATTTGGAGATGGGAATTTTACTCTTTGTGGGGTTTTTTGAATCACTGCATACACAAAGATTAAATGAACTGTCAGTGAATGAATCATATAATTTTCCCCCCCCATGTATTATCAGGCCACTGCAGAGAAACTTTGTCTTAAGTCACCCCTGAAAAATACCTTGATGTGGATAGTTTTTGAGGCTATAGATCAGTCAGTTTACAAAATCCATGTACAATCAGGCAACAATGGGACATACTCTCCTCAGCTTGTCCAAGGTGATTGCCAAGCCAACAACAGGTTGTCTGGACTGAATCCCAAGGCTCCAAAAATGTTACCAAACTTCTCCAGACAGAGCACGACCACATCCCCCTGCCCCTTCCCCCACTTCCTTCAAATGCATTTGGGTCAGAACACTTTTTCTTTCAGGTACCCCACCTGATCCCCATCTTGCAGTCCATCACACAAGGCCCTTCAAAATCAGTAAGCAAGTCATCCAGCTGAATGTAGCTCTCGCCATCTCTCTCCACCACACCATGGAAGCAAGGGACACAGGAGCGTAGTGGGTCTTTCATCAATCGCTCAAAACACTCCTTTTCATTCTCTGAGAAGCGTTTGAGAATCTTCCCACTATCAGCTGCCTTGAAACTCCCTAAAAAAGAAAATCAAACATGTGCTGACAAGACTGACCTGCAAAAAAGAAAAACACCTTCCCCCACCACTCCAGCTTCATCTACCTCAGCCTCATGACACCAGTTAAAGATTTCCCCTGAACGGAAAAGAGAACATACTTTTCATAAAAAATAAAACACCCAGGACAAACACAGCCATTGGCAGTGAAAGTCCATTTGGATACATTCCCATGTCAGAATTTATAGCTTTAAGGAGTGCAGCTGCTTGAGGCCATCGGGTTTTTTTCATGCTAAACTCTTTGTTAGGATATCAAACACTACTTTACTTATTAAAATGCACAGAAAGAAGCCACGAGCCAGAACTGATTAATCCCTCTGACAGGCTATTTTAAAGCTGCATAACGCGGCCAGTGTTGGCTTTGTCCTTAATCCTCACATAGGGTATACCTGCTGAGTGTGTACGAACCGAGGCAGTATGGTCAATCAGTGATCACTAAACAGCCACGAACAGGCCAGAAGCCAAGCACTGCCCTTTCTACACACACACACACACACTCGCACGCTGTGACTGTGCACGCGTGTTCCTCCAGGCACTGCCTCTTCTCTGGAGCCCTGCTAGTCTGCAGGTACAGCCTGTAGTGCAACTGCTTTTTTACAGCCCTGTGTCTGAATGGTATCCAGTACAAATGACAGTCTGCATAGGCCAAGATTGGCAGTAATTAGACTCCAGCTGCGGAAGTCGCTCTCCTGTCCCACAACCTGCCAATAACGTCTGAGGAAAGTACAGGTTTCATTCAGAGGTACCCTTTAATCTACATGACATAAAACAGGCAAAGTAGGAGCCTCATTAATCCTGTGGCTAACGCTGAACTTTTATCACAGCAGGATCCTTCAGCCATTGCAAACTGGTTCTTCTCTGACAAATCCTATAACTGGCACTGCCTCAGCACAAGGGTGAGGGTGGTGATGGCCCAGGTTTTAGTTTGGAAAGAACTTGCCATATCAGAGAAGAACAGCTGCAAAAAGGATGGACTAAATGCAACCACAGAAAACTATCTAAAGCAAACTGGAGCAGTATCTCTCCTCATCTTCTAGTAACCTCTTAACCCTACTCTTCCACCCTACTACACAAGCCTCCAGAAGGGTTGTGATTACACAACCAGTGAGTGCATCACTCCACACAGATCAAGCCGACCCCACACACACTGTGATAAGAACTGGAATAAGACTGGGTCATTTTGGCTCTCTGCGTGACACAAGTCAGCCCCAGCAACACCACTAAGTAAAATACAGCTGCTCCATTTCTAGGGCTAAATAAATTTCTCTGCACAGCTTTGAAGTGCATCATATTAGTGCATTAGCATATAAAGAGGTGGTTCAGGTACTGCATTAAAGCACGATGCAGCGTAGGTGCCTGCCCACATGTGTACTAATAAACCCCGCACTATCACTTTAGGAACAAGGGCTGCATAGGAATTAACTGAAGCACGAGAGAGGCAAACCTGATAACTTCTCTTTGATTTTTTTTTTTTGTCTTACAAATGAAACAAAGCCTACATCAGGAGCACACTTATCAACTTCCACAGACCTAAAACTAGATCCAGATGACTGAGCTTCTCCTTGCACTCACACAGTTAACGATGACAGACTCGCAATGCAATACCTGGTCAGTAAGTCAGTTTTCACCAGATTTGATTTCCACCCATGTTCAGATGAGGGGCTTGGCATTAGAAACACTGTCCTTGCCAGAACTGAGGCAGATACAGGCACAGACAGTAAATCCTTCCCACTAGGGAAGTAACATATTGGCTACTCAGTCAAGAAGGATGATCCCATACCACAACTAACAGCAACAGATGGGCCAGGGCTTCAACTCCCCAGACCCTCTTGTTTCTCTTTAACATGTATGTTACATGTATCACTTTACAAGGATGCATTGGGACCCTGGCTTTTCCAGAGTCTGACCGTTGCTTCCTCGATGCTTCCTTGCTCATCTCATTATTCAGGTATCTCACTACCCATTCCCTGTCCCCCCACGACTGAAGGAAAGATGTTCTAGTTTACAGATTCACATGATACTGCCTGCTTCCTTTTACCTGAAGGAAGGAAACAGAGAAACACTGTTTTCCTTGCTGCTGCCATCCCCACTCCAGAGACAAACACATTGAAGAGGTCCATCTCACCTGTATGCCCAGCCAACTGCACCCATGAGTAGCGTTTCTTGAAGGGGCTGATGACTGGCAAGTTAACCATGGTTTTAATTGTATGCCATGCCTTTTTCTGAAATACAAAAAAAAGAAATATTAAATTGGGCAAAAGCTCAAATCCTGACATGCCACAAACCTAGCACGTAGCTTCATGCACACTGAATCGTTCCTCGCTAATTTTTAAGTGCTTGAAGGTGGAACCACAAAACAGACACGATGATCATCATTGGAAAAATACGCACATAAAGCCAAGAATGAACAAATACTGAAATATAATGCTCTACCATCCACAAGAAAGCTGCTTGCAAGAAATAATTAAAAAAAAAAGTGTCACTGCGTGTCACAGGCCTGTTCTTAGCCACACCTGACCCTCTCCATGTCTGAGTCATGCAGTATGCGGAAAGCAGATGCTGAACACGCACTTATGCACATTTAAGTTTCCACGAGACATGAACATAAGCTGTTTGCCACTGTCAGCAATGCTTCCTTTCCCAGAGAACTTCAGCATCACCTCATGATTAACGGCTTTCTCCAAGTCAGCAGGTGAGTCTTACTGAGACAGACACATAGAAAATGCATCTCCAGTTGGACACGGAGGTCTCTCAGCACCCATTGACAATGTGCTGCAGAATCTACTCCAGGTCACAGATTTTCCTGCTCCCTCCCCTCTTTCCCAATCTTGTTACTTTTTAACAAAGCTGGGCATTGCTGTGGCCACCTTTGGCTGTGGCACAGCGCAGCTGTCTGGATACCGCTGCAGGCAGAGAGGGAAACGGAGCAGCTGCTCGCAAAGAGCAGCTGAGTGCTCTGTCGCAAAGGCAGAAAGGTGGAAAAAAAAAGTACAAAGTGAAAGAGTCTTGTGCACTGGAACTGAAACCCAGCTGGGAGAGAACCCCAGCCCACTGGCATTCAGGTTACACTCTGAGGGATCCCAAAGTGCTTTACAAAGAAGGACAGCAGGCTCATTTCTTCTGTCACTAGGACACGATACCCTACTGGAGAAAGACGGAGCTGCACAGTACTTGTGGATGACAATTTAGTGCTGAGGGGGTTTTGCTGAGATCAAGTATAGCTGGAGATTAGGCTGCATTTACAGAAGTGCTTATCAACAGCCTAACTGGGATTCACCAAAAATCAATGGGAGGTATTGATTTCACTGAAAACGAGTTTAGGTCGTTGCTCAACACCCGAAAAATCCACCTTCAAAGCAACCATGTCTTCTCTAGCAGCGATTTTGATCTGACAGTTTAGGTGCTTAGGATACCTGTTTTTTTTTTACTGTCTTCTACAATATACTTCCACAGAAGTGAAAAATACAAAAAGTGAAATAGCAGCCAATGACGCACAGGCAAAACGTAGCTCTCCACTCTCTGACCCGGCAATCCTTCCCAAAACTAGTTGGCTTATACCACGTTTCTTATAAGGTATCCTCTAGCAATGATGGTCACTGTGTGAGGGCAGAACCCTGTGGCTATCTTGGAATGTATCAAGAGGATATGTGAACTCACAGACACAAGTAATCTTTTTTTAAGGATTTGTCTTCACAAGAAAGTTTTAAGTTATGCTGCAAGTTAAAGTGACATAACAATATCATCACCATATGAACATACTTATTCTGAAATAAGATTGCTTCTTCCTATTTAGCCTTGCACTGCTAAACAGCAACTTGGCTCTATCACAGAGCTCGCTACTTTTTAGTAAGGATGAGAGAGACTCTTGTACGCCACTTATAAATGTCCATTGCCTCCTTCTGGAGGAAAGTGCAGTGTAACTATTGTTATTCAATTAGCAAAGATAAATTACTTTCATATAGTCTATTTGCCAGATTTAACTGATGGCAGAAGCCCTCCAAGTCTACTCTGCTGTTTCTACTCCAGAGGGACACAGCCCTAAGTTACTTAAAGAACAGTTGAAAGTAAACATCATTCTGAATTAATGTGACCCTTTTGAATGTAACTTCTGCCAAAGATTTAGTTTTTGAAGATTCCAGCCCAGTTTTCAGAGTAACACTGCTTCTCCCCCCCCATTCCTTAATCAGAAGTCATCATTGCTCCATAACTCTCCCATAAAGATCCAATACTCATCATAACGTCCCATTCCTAACAAACTGCATCCTGTCTCCCAATGACTTGTCACACTGCTACATCCAGGAGTGATGAGAAGCTCAGGTTTTCAAGGAACGCTCATCAACTCTCAATGTAACACCACACTCCAGTGGCTTTCCCGCCTCCTCCCTCCCACCTAGCCCTAAGAAGCTGCAGCTTTTATTTGTACTGTGGGTGTGAAGGAGAGACAAGGGGCCAAATTCAGCGCCAGCTCAAGTGGACTTTGGCTGCTGAGGTTACAGCTGCCTTGGATGAGTATGTTTAAGCTACTCATCCAATAAGCAGACACTGACAATTTTTAATTTTTTTATTTATTTTAAATAATGTCTTCACAAACCTTTTCCCCCCTCAAGGCAGGGAAAGCATGAGGCTCAAGCTCGGAGGGAAAGGACCGCTTCCAGACCCATCCCACTGGGCATCCTGCCATCGGCAGGGATTCAGCAGTTGCACTGTCCTCTACTGCAACTTCCAGTCTCCCAACTCACTCAACCCAGGATGCAAATCGCCAGGATGCAAACAAGGCTGCATGCTGTTGGAGCAGTGGTGTGAGTGGGAAGATGAAAACTTTGTATGCCTGCTGTGGGAGGAATCTTTCTCACTTCTATTTCTAAAGCAAGATTTCTTCCTTTTTGTTAGCAATGGTATTATGTGCTTTTCAGATCACCGCTTTATGCTGCAATGGCAAAGAGGACTGCTACCACTACGCATCTGCATTTGCAGTCCAGATCTCCCTCAGTCCCTGTTTCTTCTAGATTCTTGCTCAGTCTTCCTTGATCTTTTGCTCTGCCTGGCTATCTCCAAGAATTTCTTCCAGATTCCCAGCCAGTGTATGCTATTCACATATATTCAGGGAAAACTTGGATATCTCTGTATTGGTATTGCCTGAATCAGATGCCCTTGACATCACCGATGCTGTTTTATATGCCTTTTAGGATCAATATACACAAGTTTTCCAATAGGAAAAATGAAACCATTCCAAAAGGGCCAAGAGAGAGAAGTGTGAGAAATAGTAACATTCTTAAATTCAGCATATAAGTTACTCAGTGTGAACTGTAACTGACACACTACGTATATATGTCTCCCTAAGCAATAAAAAGTATGGGATGCTGAAGAGGGGAAAAGCTATTTTCCTGCCAACAGGTCAGCCTGTGTGACAGGCTGCGCCACTGGAACTGGGTCCCTGGTAGCAAACGAACAAAAATTCAGGGGAAGAAAGAATGGGAGAACCGATTCCCACAATGCAGACACAATGCATGCAAAGGATGGTGGCTTGGTATCTGACATCGATCTGTGTTATCTGGATTACTCTTCTGAATTTGAAGTGCAGCACTGAAGACAAGCACACATCCATGCAGCAGATGCGGCAGACTTGCTCTGTGTTAGCACTAGCACATGCAGACAAGATGCCGGGCAGACGAGGTATTCCCAACCTATTGAACCCTGGATACAGGCGGCTGTTGCCATCACGCCTATCCATTAAGAAACAGCAAAGCTGAGCAGCAACTGAGAGCCACTGGTTTCTGTGAACACAGCTTTCTCCAGGCCTTTTCTTATGACAGAGAGCACAACTTTATACACCACTAGTACACACACACAGAGCCATGACGATCCTGCCCAAATACACCAGTAGGACTTGGCTAAGGAAAATCCACTAAACTCACTGGGAGGCGTTTCATCCATTTTAAGGAGTTTTGGCTCAGGCCTCACTGACCTCAGGAATTAATCCACAGGAACTAACTGGCTTTGCTGAAACCCTCCCATCAGTTCAGGACAAGGGCTGTAACATCCAAATAGTCAAGCTCACTGAACAGGTAAGTGCAGACTCCCTGAACTCGGTGGGGTATTTTGGGCTGCCGCTGCTGGTGTTTTACAGGCAGTACAGAACAACTGAAATCTCTCTCTGAGCATATGCTGAATCCCTCAGGGACAGATGAGCCACTCTGACTCCTAAGGACAACGGGGGATAGGGACCTGAACCTTCCTCTGCTGTTCTGTGGAAAAATAAATAAAATCACTCCCTTATTTAACAATAAAATGAAAACAAAGATCTCTGTTCTGTGAAGACCTTAAACACATGTATCTACCCTCAAACAAGCACAGACAAACAGGCAAGATACACAGGAATTTGTAGAATTGAGTCCTAAGTGAGGAAATTACAATAATTAAAAACAACAATCACATCTAAACTAGTAAGTCTCAGGGGAGGGAATAAGAAAACCCTTTTCTTCAGAAAAAAAAAAACCCCAAACTTACCAGTTTTAATAATCCTAGCATGTTACTTGAAACTATAGTGAGTTAAAGAACACAAGTACATTCAAATGTAACATAAATCAAAAGGGTCCCTAAAAAAGTTCATTTTTCCATCATGAGCAGTGTGGAGGAATAGTTTCTTGCCTGAGCTGGTAAATTTTCATGGAAATTCTGCTAGACTATAGTAAACAATGACCCTTGAATCCTTTTTCCAGGAAAATTTCAGCAGTTTCTTTATCCAAGATCCTGTTGTCTTTTTTTGTGCACTAGTAGAAAGCCTACGCAAGCCTACAGAGAGCTATTATGACAGCAAGAAACAAAAGGATAGTTAGAAATTTCTTTGTAATCTTTTTTTTTTAATCCCGTAAAAGGCTTTAAGAAAGAGTACTTAATTGTCAGTCATCATAATCTACTGTTCTCTTTAAAGTCTTTACATCATGTAGGCTAAATTCTGCCACTGTGGGACATGGGGGCTGAAATCTGATCTGCATTGCTGGTTGCCACTGCCTACTCAGTGTCTCACTAACGCCTTGAAGGAACAAGGTTCCTCCATAGGGACTTGCAAGGAGTACAGAAAACTATAATTATCAAAAAGTTACTACAGGCGTTTCAAAATAGTTCTGGAAGAGCCATGTGCCCAAAACGCAAAAGCACTGAGCAATACCTTGCCCGGCAATCTCAGCCAACGCAGTGCAAATGAGCAAGCATGTGAGAAGGTGATGGGTGTTGGCCCCTTTCCGGACACAGTAACCGTAACAATAGGGACTGGAAAAGTAACACCTGGGAACCCACCAGACCATTAGCTGGAACTGCCTTCTACGAGCAGGCCCTAAGCTAACACTAAGCATTACTAAGCTGAGTATCAGTTATGACTTATCCATGCACTGTATTAGTCATTCTCCAGTGGCTCACCTTTCTGCTGTGATTATTTTTTTTTTCCCCACTTCTCTTCCTTCCTGGGTCACACGCTAGCACCCATATTACTCTCTGAGCACTACAACAAATACTCATAAAGTCCGTAAGATTATTCACAGAGCTGTCGTAAGGATCAGCGTGAGCAGATGGTAGGGTCTAGTCCTGCAAATAGCTCTCTGTTAATATTTGTTCCTTCTAAACTCTGGGTATGTTTTAAAGTTTTATTATTGTTTCAGCTTTACTTTTTATAGTATATACATTTACTTAACTCAATAAATGTTTTTAAAACCCCACAAGTTAATTTCATCTACGAAATCCTTGACTGTTTTATTTACTTTAGTTTATGAAAGCTGAAATAAATCAGCTTGAAAGCTAGTTTGTTTTCTTAATTCTTTATGCTATTTTACTAAAGTACTTAATTCAATTTGGAAAATTAAATTAACATATTCAGATTTGTTCCCCATTTTCAGTACTGTTTGTCACTTTTTTTGATTTGGCTTTGACCTGGACCTGCACATACAACGAACTTCAATGTAGGTCCAAAGCTACTAACCATATTATTTTAATGAACTAAGCCTAACTGGAACAAAACTTTGCTTTCATCTGTCTCAATGCAGCCATTACCTACTGTTACCATAAAAAGTTTCCATAAGAAGTCATTTTGAGCAGACCACAACCAAGACAATTACTAGCTTAATGTAATAACCCTGTAGTTAGATATGCTTCTCTCCGTGTGTGAATGTAATAAATAACTACAATACTATAATCACGACCTATTAAAAATGTCGCAAACATTTAAACAACGAATCTACTGCTTTGTCAGTCACAATATTCTACCAAGACAAATTGTTATCAGCCTAATTTCCCCCAAATCAGTGAGTTTTCCATCGGTGCAGCTTTACAGCAGCCAGCTTCAAAGGTTATTAGGGATTTCATTTTTTCAAAGGAGTGCAGCTCTGGGACAGCCAACCATATGGTTTCATCTCTTGGAGAGATCGGGGGATTTGAGTGATCTTATATAAAAAAATCAAAAATTAAAAGAGTGAGAGTTGCTGAGCAACACGGTATCTTTTCGGTTACAGTCACAGAATTTGCCTACTGAGGGATTCTGGTTTTGAGTTCTTTCAGTTTGAGGCTTAGTGTAGTTGTCTTTGCAGATCTGAAAGAGGCAGGCAGTTGACTTAGTCAGATCCAGATCCTGGCACAGCATTTTTACGGCCAATATAAGCAAATTATAGTTATCCTTGTTTTTTCTTCTAATAATATACACATATACATACATGCACACTTCTAAAATATCTAAAGCAGCTAGTAAAAGCTTTCCATTGCAGTTGATCAAAATGCCATTACTTTCTTTTTTCAATTGTCCAGACTGTAACAACTCGTAGACTTGGGATCATTTGGTATTTGAAGAAACTTAGGAGACCTAACAAGACATCATACTGCAGTGTAGAAAGTAAGGCACACATGTCATTTTTCCCTTATTTGTTGGTAGAAATATAACTTAAATATCCACAAAGGCTCTGCGTAGGGAAGCAAGGTACAAGATTTGCCCATAGCTAAAACAAAAATACCCCAAATAGCAAAGAAAATCCCTGAGTTAAAGCACTTTATACTTTCAGCAGCCAGTTTCTGTGGTTTTGCCCCTTATTAAAGGTTTCTGGAATCCTCAAACTAAGGAGATTCTTCCTGCCAAGTCTACTACCCACTTGGCTGAATCAGACATGAATCACAAATCGAGACAAAGATCTCAATGGGTGGGAGGTGAAAGAGCAAGTCAACAAGAAGAATGCTCCCCAAGCAAGCTCCGAAAAGAATATGTGAGCAAACACTCACACAAATCTTTATAACTAAGTTTCTGAGTGCAACACTTGATTCAGCTCCCAAGATAGGGTGAGGCTCTTACAGAACTGACTTAGCCCCATTATTACCACATTTCAGCTTCTCTTGTCACTGGGCAGTAAACAGGTTCCTGATGCACACAAACACTAGTCCGCAACAGTGATTGTTGATCACTAGACAAAAAGGTATTCAGGGCCAGAATCAAAACATACAATAACTTACATCAATGTATAGCCCAGCCCAGTGTCTGGAGATCCGAGCACTTGCTTTAAGAAGTCTGTGCCCTAATCCGATACGCAACAGCATCACTCTTCAGACTGCCAGAGGTGCTATGTCAACCAACATCAACTAATAATTTGCCCGAGGCACTGCAACTGGCCTTCTGCCAGGGCAGCTGTGTAACTTCAAATGCTGTCAGCTCTCACTCAAGGAATACAAACAGTGTAACCATGTCCCTGATCAAGATAATCACTGAGCAATCTCTACATGCCAGATGCCCTGGGAGCCTTGACCATCCTTGTATCTGCTTCAGTCCCCAAGGGAACTAACACTCTCTGCTTTGTCACACAGTTGGTCTTCCTATGGTATATGAGTGCCAGCTGGAGCTGTAAGACTGATGATCAGCAGCAAGGGAAGACGCACGCTCCTAAAGAAGAACGGCAGTTTGCATGCTACACGAGCAACTTCCTGATCAGCACCTCTCATCAGACTGCCAGGCAAACTGTGACTACACCTTCATCTCTCCCTCCCTCTCTGTCACCATCCAGCCTCCAAAGCTTTGAGAAGAAACGGTGCTCAGCCTGTACTTAGCCCTTGACGCTTCCGGTTTTGCATTCAACCATGGGTGAGGGCCACAGCTGCTCAACCAGTGTTTGGCAGGTGTATCCTCTGACTGCAGGGTTTTCGTTTCCTGTTTGTACCACACTCGACATGGGCTGGGCTAAACCTTCAGAGTCATGAGAAACACTTAATGCAATAAGCAGAAACGAAGCTGCAAGACAGAAGCCTCAGGTTCCTGTGTTTTCTCCTCACCATGCAGTGAGATGCATACGTTCTTTGGCTGGCTGCTCTTTAGGATACTTGGTAAGCTTGTTGGATATTCACTATGCCTGGACTAAGGGAAGAAGTAAAGAAAAGAGAAACGGATGGTTGACATTGGACTGAATTACTAGGAGCGCAAAATCCCACGTCCCACTCCACAGTTGGATTCTACTTGTAATTCCAGGAGCAGCGTCTCTCCAAATCAGAGAAAAATGAAGTGTGAAGAAGTGAAAGCATTGCTTGCCTTTCTGAAAACAGCATCAAGAGCCGCAGTCTGCTCACTATTCTGCAGGAATAAACATTGGCATTTTGCTTCTGATCATTATCAAGAGAAATATCTACTACCTTTATGTTATTCCCAGGCCAAAAGCCAAGATAGTCAAGAAATTAGATAGGTTTAAAGCTGCATTGTCACAAAGGCTTCCTTCACTTTTCTCACTGAGATGTTGTAAAAGCCAATACTATTGACTGAAAGACATATTTTCTTTTAATAAGAATCAACATTTTCTGATCTAAGAGATACTGAAATGTCTACCTTTGATGGCAGGCATTAAACATGGCCATTATGTTCTCTAACAGGATGGAGCTCTGCCACCTGTCCCTCCTGAACTCAGGAAAACTGAACCAAAGAGGTTCTGCCCCTGCTAGGGTTCTGCCTGAACATCAGTCTTGCTGGAAATCGTAATGTTATTATCCAAGAAGTAGATGTAAAGTTCCTCATTATGGGAAAGCTGACTCACTTTCAGAACCCAAACATTTGAGATTTTTCCAGGCTGTCCATCACCCAGAACAATTTTGTGGTAAATCAAACATCACTTTAGCAGATGGCATGGCAGAAGGAAAGAAATCTTTCTTAACCTCCAAAACAACTGGAGTTCAAGTCTTCAGAAGCTTCCTATGCCACAGTTTGGCAATTTGAGAATGTTCTGCCCATCCTCCATCTATCCTCGGCTTGCCATGGGTTACTCATTGACATCACCAGTCATGATAAAGGGACATCCAGAAAAACAACGCTCTTTAGATGCAAAAATGAACCTAACATCCTATCAGGTAGGACACAGAACTACCACTTCCAAACAGGATGAGTATTTGGGAATACTGGAAACCCAAACACATCCACACTTCTCTATACATAGACCAATAAATAGGTTCAGCCTAAAACATAAGCACGATTTGTTAAGGCACAAACATGTCATTCGTGAACTGTGTATGACCTCAAATCCAAATGTACTACAAGAAGAAGGGCCAATCCATTTAAATCAGGTGTGGTTTCTGCGTAACATCAAGAGAGACTGTGTTCTGGCAACAAGCCAGGAAGCTAATTTCCCCTGGGTGAACTCCAGGCGCTTGGGAAGGAAGCTGAGCATGCGCTTCATCTTATTTGCTAAGGTGGTGCAGACTCTTACCTAGACACAATGCTCTATCCTGCCTGCCCAGCAGTTCAGAGCCAGGCTCGCCACCAGTTGAACACCCCAGTAATTCAGTGGCCACAGGAGAATCTCCAGTCCAAACAGATAAATTAAGGAAATTTTAATGCTTATCCTTTATTACACTTCCCCATTCACCACAAACCACTACCATCAGACAGAAACTGCAAAATTGTCTTCTACTAACCGGTCAAAGACTCCTCTCTTCCTACTGCTAACAGCTTGGGCTACTGAATACATGTTGAAAGCCTACCATGCTTTCAACGTATCCTCCTGTAAGGGCCCCAGAAACCGTATCCCATATAACTTTGACATTCTGCCCAAAAGCAATATAACACTGTAACAGTGGAAGACTACTGTGCTATAATTGTTTTTTTTCCTGTAGGAAAGGATAGATAGCACAAGGATAGAGTTAAGGTTGCTGTAAGAACCTGCTGGTTACCTGTGGTGATTGTGCTTCATTTTGGTCACCATTCCATGAAAGTTTTGACAAGACGGAGCAAAGTTTGGGGACGAATAACAAATGTCATATCTCTGAGGCTGAAAGAATCGTTTGTTTAGCCTGAGAGGACCAAGCATGGCAACTGTCTTCTAGTACACAAGTTTTCATAACTATTAGAGCAGTCAGTTGTTCTCCATGTCCACTGGGAAGGACAAGAACAAATGACTTTAATTTGCAACAAAACCAAAACATTCAGGTGAGATGTCAGAAAAGGGCTTTCCAGGTGTATCAGTGAGCTTTCAAACAGGCTTGACAAATGCCTGTAAAATCGTGGCCTAGCCCAGTCACGGGGGACACCTGCCACCAACATAAAACTGGGCTGATCCCAGTGTCAAGGAGTTGCAATACTTTTAAAGGAGTTCTAGTCACAGGCACCAAGATGGTTCATCATCAGTCATCTAGAGATACTTATGTCCTGCAGGACAGTGAGGAAAGTTACATGGTCCCTTTCTGTGCTTTATTTCCATTTCCTAAAAAGTATTAAACATACATTTAAAAAACTAAGTCACTCACACCGACACTTATCTGCAAATCAGGATTCCTGAAATTATTGCACATGTGTGCATGTACAATATGCACACACATAAAAAGAGGTTACTGACAGATATTTATTTTTAAAATGTACTTACATAGAACTTTTTTCTTTTCTACCACGATAATTCAGTTTCTAACATCCTAAAACATCACACACTCATTTGCAAAAGATCTAAGCAAACTCCACTGCCTCAGTATAGAATCTACGTCCAGACACATACCCTTTCTCTGTTCCAGTTCCCACAACTGCAGGCTATAATAGCTCCACTTCAGAATGCTGTTGAACAATTTAAGTAATTAATGCTTGTAAACTAAATTAGAGGCACTTAAATAAGCAGCAATATAGTGTTAAGTGAAAAGGATTATTAGAGTCTTAAAATACGTCATGTAAAAAACAGATCAGACATCCACTGGTAATAGTTTGCCATCTGCTCTTCTAATCTGTCACAAGACAGAGTCCAGTGCTCCGTCTCTCCTCCTTTGTCTCCTCCAAACTCACACCTCCATTTTTCCCCAAAGACGCATAAGCAGTTACTGCTTCACCTATCACGTACACCACTGTTCAAATACGGCCCACCCTTTGCAATGGAATGCAAGCGTCAACATGCGATAGGCGCTGTTATTTAGAGTGGTGTGGTATTTACCTAGGGGAAAGCCACATCCTTCAGCAACCACTTTAATAACTCCAAGCTTTAACATAGTAGCTGTGAGATTATTCCAAACCACTGTGTTGAAAGGATTTAAAAGAAAAAACAAAAGCCAAAAAACCGAGCAAGCAAAAACCACACTCCTACTTGGGTTAGCATCGGAACAGACCAAGTGAGGCCAGTGTCCCAGACAGCATGGGAGCCCATAAACGGAATGTGGCAATGATGGAGAAACCCAGAATTAAATGGGAACAGGGACCCTTCAGCTTCCCCCATAGGAGTGAGAGGGCCTTCTGGGTCACAAGGTAGTTGTTTATTTTTGGAGCAAGCCTAAGATTAGAGAAACTCTTCCTGCCCCAAGTCAGCACTAGGAACTATGTAAGGAATGCAGAGAAAAGATGACTTCTCCCTTGAGCACAACTACAGGATCAAAAAGAGAATTTCTGTTAACAGAACAACACAAGAAAGGCGAGTTTAATTCCTCCTCCGTAACAGAAGCAGGTAGTCCCAGCAGACAAGGGATTATTTAAGATTTTAATTTCCATAATGTAGCCTTAAGAGAGAGAGTCAAATTCAGACCTTACATAAGCAGGAGTGACTCAACGAAAGATTGAAACAGAAACAAGGCATCTGCCTTCCTGAAGAGATGTGGGTGTTTGAACAATAGTGAATGTGTTGTACAGAGTATGTTTCCTCTGCCCTGAAGGTAAACAAATGTGTTTACAATCAAGATCCTGGAGATCCCACCTTTTTAGAAGCACAAACATCAATTGCTAATTATTAAGACGTGAACCCACCTAAAAATAAAATAAACAGGGTGTAGTTTATACATAGACTATTTATCTACTAAAACTTTCACCTCATCATAAGAGAGACCAAAAACCCCCATAAAAACTTACACGAATTTCATACTGTTGATTCCTAGCAACAGAACTGCAAGCCACGCTCCCGTATCTTGCACAACCACCTACACCAGCCTCCCGAAATATGGAGCAAGCAGCAGCTTCTATGCCAGATTGGACATAGGAAACAGAACCCACGAGTGACCAACATCAACACATCAGGACTTGGCAAACAAAGACAAGACAGACATTTGAAATATCATTTGCAAGTGGTTTATGGCTTATGCTGCACACAGGGCCATGCAGAGTAGTTATTTCACAAGCCAAGACTCACATTGCTGCCCTGTCTGCTTTTTTTCTTGAAAAATGCAACGTAAAAAGAAAATTGGCGACTTGGCTATATTCATCCTAGAGCCATCCCCTGTCCCAGACAGGATTGCTGCCTATACAATCAGAGGACTGAAAAGGCAGACTGGGATCAAGACACACAGCTATGGCAATAGGACAGGACATATTTCTAGAAATAATGCAGAAAATCCCAGTGGATGAACAGTGATGGAAAAAAGATAATTAGTTTTCACTCCAGTTTTAATGTTGGAATGGGAAACCATGCTTAGAACATCAGCTAGTCCTACTGCTGGGAAAAGACTTGGAGACTGTGGGCGTAGGGATCAACAAGCACAAGGCTATTAGACAGCACAGGACTTCCTCCCTCCCTGGTCTCATTGCTGAAGGCAATCAGTCATGTATTCCCTTTGGTCTTGCTATAAATTTTGGGAAAACAAGTCATAAAAATGTTACAGGGGACTGATTAGTGCCCAAATCCATGCAGATCATTAGGCCAGAGAGAACTCCAGAGACACGCTTCTTCCTAACACATTTAAAATACAGCTTCATTATTTTTTTCTACTGAATACCTTTGGTAGCCATGGTGGCGTCACGAGCAAGTGACAGGCAAAAGCACCTGGAAGTCAGGAATCTCCACTTTAAAATCCTCTCACACGATTTTCGACAGAATGGCAGGATCTGTCCCAAAATGAGTACCTTGGGATTTAATTGCTTACTCCTTCTGGGTTAGTACAAAGGCGACAAAAAAATTCCTTTTCTAAATTCCACACAGCAAGACAATACAAACTGTATCCAATTATCAGCCCAAAATTACGATATTCAGCATTTTGCACTAAGAAAAGTGAAAGCTGGAGCGTAGGAAGGTTTCAGGGTTTCTTCACATTACATTCTCCTCTGAACAAAGCTGACCCTTTGCGGAACCAGTGCCGCTGTTCCTACAGAATGCGCATGGGTGGGAACGGCTGAGGAAGGAGCCCACAGCAAGCAGAGCTTATCATGATTAGAACATTCAGGTCAAGTGCACTTAGCCAACAACCCACTCAAACCCCACAAAAGATAACAAACAGCCAATCTGCATGCCCGAACACTATTCACACAGATTTTTATCCTTTCTATCACTAGTGCATCACATAAGCATACAGTGATGGAGAAAAATACAGAAGCCACCTTTTAAGACTTGCTCTAGCTCTGCCTCTTTCAGAAGATCAGGGTCTCAAACCCCAGATTTCCTGTAGAGCCACTAAAGCACAAATGCACAAGAAGCCTTTCTGCTTCTGTCTCTCTCATTCCCCTGAGAACTGCTTTAAGTTGCTCACCTTAAAGAAGTGCAGTAACTGTCTGCTTCAGACTGAACAATTCCAGCAAAGCTTCAACTGTTTCCAAGGCTAGAAAAAGATACATCTTGATCCCATTACAAAATTGTTAAGTGAATCCTCTGAAAAGCTTTTTAACTTTGAATTTTGAGGAAGGAGCCTGAAACTGGGCAAGAGGACAGTTTTCAAAGCAGGAGCAAGCCATGGGAAGAACAGAAGTTAACCTGACCAAATCTGGCAAATTTTAAGAACTTCAGGTTCATTTGCAGTAGACACTTGTTAAGTCTTTAGAAGTTACCTTCTGTGGAGATTGCTGGGCACAGCACAGACAGGGGACTGATGGAGTTCAGCTGTGAAGGGTGTTGTTGGCCATCCCACTCTTCAGACACAGGTGAGCTTGAGGAGGCTCAGCTGTGACCTAGGTTTGCTGGATACAAGAGTGCCATCTCCCACAGGGCCTCAAGAGCCTCTTCAAGTACAGCACTCCTTTGAGTGCCCTCTTTAGTACAGGCATGTTAAATGGACCAGACAGCCCTAGCTCACTCTGCAGCACCCGCTTTGGAAAGGAAGGGAAGATAAAACACTGTTGTCACATGTCAGCCCCTTCCACTACTGGAATGTGTTCAGATGGAGAATTATGTTTGCACTGGAACTTTAAAAATGTCTTAAATGCAAAATTGAGCACTCAAAAGTTTGAAATTTTCAGGACTGAAATTTTATGTGCAATCTTAAGTTATCCTCTCTATGCCAACACTTACCTTTTTCTGCAGAGCTTATGATATAGTCTTTAATTATATAATAACATATTGTAGTTCCTATTCATTCAGTGTAAACAAACAAATCCTGACTCTATAAAAAGCAGCTTTTTTTTTTAATTCTGTCCTCATTGGCTTTACCATTTTTACTTAACTTACTGTAAATCTACTGTAAACAGTTACTGAGTTTTGTGTGGTAGTTTTAAGACAGTCATCACTGCAGCAGTAGAGTGCTTTCCAGATTTTAATGAATTTGTGTCAGAGTCTCTGTTACACAAACTTTTTTATTCCTATCTTATAAGGAAAATACCAAAGGAAAGATAGGCTAATATGAGAAATACCCACTAATTTTGAAAGCCCAAACTCAGGTGCCAAGTTTTGCTTTTCTTATTACCTAGTGTTATATAATACCATAGAACAGTTCCCATTAACTTCAGTTGCAGGTACAAACATTCAGCACTTCTGCTAATAAGACCCACACTCTCAACTCGGTCAATAGGAGAATGAGAAAAATACAATTAGCAGCCATGGTGTAAGTCTACATAAATAGTTTTCCTAGTCTTTCCCAGGGACACTGTGAAAGACAAGCAGTTCTCCAGATCAGCATTCAGCAGCATTAAATCGGAAAGTCAGTCTTTCTCTTCCTGTGATCTGCCTGATTTGTTGCATGCCTATCTATGAAGAAACAGGTCCTGCAACACATAGCATCAGTCACTATGGAACTTGTCCTTTGAGTTGATCTGAAATATAAATCAGCTGCTTATTAGTTGAGTTCTACATTAAAGACTGTAGAATATTAATATGCCCACACTGCAGTCACTTTAGTTATTTTATTCCACATATTTTCAATGCTTGGCTGAATGATGATTTCTTAACATAATTGTCTCACATTCTCCTGATGTGGTTGGGGTTTTTTTTGAGAATGTGTTTTCCATGGTCTGCTTGCCCATTAAGTTTTTATCTTCTGTCTAATCATTCCCCTTATTCCCAACCAGTCCCAGTCACTCCCCTCCCATTTGCCTGCATGTATCCTATAACCATCACAACCCTCTTACCTCCCTCATCTCCAAAGTTTTGCTCTTGACTAACCTGCATCAGAATCGCGCAGCTTCCCGTACGCAGTGTGTCTGCCCATATGAGTGGTCATTTGAAAGCACAAGAGAAGACCACTACCTGTGCCACATGCTCAGGGGATCTTTGAAGATTTTCAGCAGAGGTGGTGATTTCAGAGCATCTGAACACATTCCAGTAGTGGAAGGGGCTGACATGTGACAACAGTGTTTTATCTTCCCTTCCTTTCCAAAGCGGGTGCTGCAGAGTGAGCTAGGGCTGTCTGGTCCATTTAACATGCCTGTACTAAAGAGGGCACTCAAAGGAGTGCTGTACTTGAAGAGGCTCTTGAGGCCCTGTGGGAGATGGCACTCTTGTATCCAGCAAACCTAGGTCACAGCTGAGCCTCCTCAAGCTCACCTGTGTCTGAAGAGTGGGATGGCCAACAACACCCTTCACAGCTGAACTTCATCAGTCCCTGTGTGCACTACAGACAGACTTTGAGGAGCACCAGCACCTCAAAGGTAAGAAGTAGAAACCTACATTCGATTCAGCACTCCACAACAGGAAGCAAAGAAAGTAGAGCACAGAAGTGACATGCTGTCCACAGTGAACATCACCGAGAAGAACCACTGCAGTGTTCTCAATTATACGGAGCTGCTTGAAAAAAGCTAAGACACAAAGAAAGCTGTGTTCTCTGTAGCAGCTCAGAGCAGTGAAGGCAGCTATAGCTAAGACCGGAGCATTTTATGTCAGGATGTTGTAGAGACCAGGGGATAGAATGAGTTATACCAACAAGGAATGATGATTTCCTACCCTCACTGGAAAACAAAGGCATCTCTTTCTATACAGGGTTCAAAGTAATCTACTAAGAGATATTACCCTTATCATACAAAACTTGTATGAAGACTACAGCAGTATGCACTCTCCTCTGATACATCAAATTTGAACTGTGCTGTTGCCATTAGCTTTCTTACTCACAAGTTCTGTGACATCCTAGCTTCCAGTTAAACAGGTAATCATTTGGCGGACTGATGAATCATAGGCATTTCAGTGCCAATTATATGCAGACATAACAAGTATCTATACTTTATCATCTGTAACCACACCTCTGTTATCAACGTGGCTCAAGTATGGATGAGGTCAGAAGGCTGACAAGGAACAGCAGATTGAAGTTGAATGTGAGTAAAATAAAGGTGATATTGGTGGTCTGGGGTAAACAGTTTAAAGAGTTTGCATTCACTGTGCCACCTTACTTGGATATTTTATCCTGCAGATAAGAAGTGTTCCTGGATTCTGGGTTAATGCCAAGCTCCCACAAAGCAACGTCTGTGTCATGCTTGCTATAGTCACCAACTGGCTTGGAGATTCTGTCCCAAGCTCTAGATCTGGATCGTGCCAGGTCCATGATACTGCTTCAAATGAGCTGCCAATTGGTCTTTGGCTAACTTCTTCCCGAGCTTGCCAAGGAATAGAAGGTTTGTTAACAGGCAATAGTAGCCACGCCTGATGGGTTCAGGGTGGGTTTCTTTAGCATCAGTCTCACTCTTACACATTTTGGAATGGAAAGGAAAATTTCAGCCCCTGTGGGAAGCTCAGCATTTATCAATACAAAAACCCACCCGACTGCTGCTGGCTATGTGGTATCCCAGAAAGCATTCTCCATTACTGACAGGAATGGATCAGTTAAACACTGGAAATAATACACCAATGTGTTTGCTAGTCTGACGCTGGATGAACAGGTAGCCTCCCCCCCTTCCCTATGGTTTTGCTCAGAACAAGCTGATGGAGACTAACAACTGCTTCTTCTCCGCTTCCCCCTCCTTTTTCTTTTTTTAATGATTTTTTTGTTTTCCTCCTAGGTAATGCTATGCTATGGACAGACAATGCCATCTTGCCCAACTTGTGAGCTTTTTAGAGGAAGCTCTGTTGGTAGAGAAAGATGAGAAGAGCACTTAAAAATGCAATCTAAACCTACGTTATGCAAGATCCAAATTAACATGGACTGACAAGCCAATTCTTTCTGCCTCAGCCCCCTTTTTCTGCAAAAACTACACTGATAGAGAAGGCAGAAGAGAGACAGACAGCGAATCTACTGGTGCTGTACATAAGATCACTTTTTCCTTCCAAGATGTGTGATGATACTATTACTTTTCTGCCATCACATTTCATAGATAATCACCACAAAATGCTATATGATGATCCTTAGTTCTTCTCTCAGTCACTGCTAAACAAAACAGCTATCTACCACATAAATATAATGCGCATTCTCAGCTTCCAGATATATTAGCTATATTAAATTGCATCACATTGTGAGCATTTAATCAAACTGATTAACTTTAACACATTCCATTTATAATAAACCTAATATGTAAGCTGAGAGGTTACTTTTGTCTACGTTCAATTAAAAAAACTGCTCACCCTCATCAAACCAGGCTAATAGGATAAGAGTGTCAGAACCCAAAAATATACATAAATACGCAAAATTCCAAACTATTGCTCCAGCCACTACCCTGATTCTTTTTCAGACTAGCATGGGTTTTCACAAATAAATCTTCCACTGTTGAATCGATGACAGCCTGAGAAAAAAATCTGCTTAGGTATGCTCTCTTTAAATATGAATGCACCACCCAACAAAGAGGAGTCACTGTTACTTTCTTTCCCTCCTTCCAGATGTAATAAGCATTACAAGGAGGTTCGAACTGTAGAAACGTGCATATAGAGAAACTTCTATAACATACCTAATCCAACAGGTCCAGAAGGAAAAAAAAAGAAGTAACAGAGCTTTTCCAATTTAAACTGTACACCCTACCAACAACATGTTCTTTAACACATGAAAAGTGAAAACTATCAGAGGGAAATTCATTCAAGAGAGAATCTTGTAATCTGTAAGTCACCATTTCAGATATATCCAGGATCAGAAACTCTTAACTGATAGGACATTAAATTGCCTCTCTCTCAACTAATTTGGTAAGAGCTAACTCATTTCCTACCAGACAAGAATCTACATTACTAATAAACAGTGACCTCAAGAACTGATACTGCTGATGTTTCAATATACTCCACCATTAGAGTGTACAGTGGAGAAGAAACCATCCTCAAACTGAAAGAAGGCTCCCAATTCAGAGTTTTGGCCCAATAACTGCGCAACATGGAAATGTGGTAAGTACTCTGCTGCTGTTCACTTCATATTTGTTCAGTATACAGTATATATATGTTCAAAAAGACTTCAGTATACAGGACTGTCATTAGAAATTAGCATTTATTTATTTTTTTTTAGAACTATGAAATTTATTCCATTAGAAGTAGTTGTTCCACGAGCAGCAAACTAATGAAGCCTGGTTTCTACTTGACCGGTATCTACTGTCCTGCACCCCTACCAGAGTAACTACAGCTTGTCCTCTCTAAGCTTGTGCCAAAAAACCTCCAACTTCCATGTCTCCCCACAATTTCTTTACTTTCTTCCCCTGCCCCTCAACTAGTGCCTTCCACATTCCCTAACCTCACCAGCCCACAGCAGTGTATTCTCCCTCCCATACTTTCTCCTAATCACCCTCAGGACAAGAAGCACTACCTGCTGTGGCTGGCACAAGCACATAAGCACTGAACAACTAACCAGTATGCACATGCCAATTCACTAGTTAACAAGTAAAACAGAAGACAACCATTGAACCCATCCTGCACCTTCTCCCTCTGAGAACAAAAGGTATGCACTTATTTTGGTTTCCTCTCCTCCACTCAGATGCTGATCTTTGTGGAACTTTAAAGAACTCTTTCTTGAAGAAACGCTGAGATGTCTATCTTACTGCCAAATTTGGCTGAAATCTACTAAAGTTGTTAAAATGGAATTGATAGAGTGATTACACAAGCTTTCTTTCCTTTGGAAAGTAGGCTAAAAACCCATTAACAGTCTTACTTATGTCATCCCTTCATTCCCATTCTTCATTTAAAAATAACAATTCTATTCTACTGCATTAGCTTATGTAACCCACCCCTGAGCTGAAGTAGTTGAAACTTTCAGTCTGTATTTTGAAAGCGCGTGCACCTCTCTATATGTTTGTCCATTTTAAGGTGCTTGGTATTATAAAAAATAATGGCGAGAAGATCAGTGAAACCAAATAAGCTTCACTAACAGCAATCCCCCAAAGTTTCTGGACTGGTACCATTGCAAGCAAGAATTGAACTGCTTTTTCTCTAGCAAGCTGACAGCTGTTCTCATGGTTACAGATCTAGGAATTTGGAATGACAGGTCACAGTTATGAGAACGAGTAGATTTATTTGGCATGTTTCCGTCTAGTAAATAATGTTCTCCTATAAAGAGGACAAGAGGCTGCTGTACATTATCATGGTGTTTATTCTCTGTGAAAACCACTTCTTAAAATCTCTGTCCCAACAAAGAAGGTGCTAACCAGATTTACGTATTTCTTAAAATTGCTCACTCACAGAATGAAGACAAAAATATATAACTCTTGCACTCTCTCCATTACTATAAATGGACCACTAGCGCTTTCACTGCAAGATTCAACTGTGTATATACACTTCCCAGATGGCGTGAAGCAAGGCTAGAAAAGCACGCTTCCCATTTAAATGCAAGGGAAGGCAGGAATGTTAACTGTTGTCATAGGGTAAAATCTATTCTGTCAATTGGCTATTTGAAAAATAACCATTATTTTTTGATTAAGTTACCTGTCAAGATTTGTGAAGCTCCAGCTATGGCGTTATGCAAACTACATTAACACAGCTATGCGCAATTGGTTTTCACAGAATCACAAGTTCAGCTAACAGGACAGCAGCAGAACAGGCTTCTCTCATGCTTCCAGCTTTTCATTGCTGGAGGGGTCTTCCTCCAGGAAAGCCAGGGCAGTCCAGTTTCCAAAGCCTCCGTTAATTACTGCAAAATGAAATGCAGAACTTGTGCCGAGGAACTGGAACACCTACCCACTGAGCTTCTCTCAAAGCTGGGCCCACCTAAACGCAAACAGCATTTTGTCCCTGCTGAGCCAAGCTGGGACTGTACTGCAGTCGTCAGCCACCATTCCCAAGGTATTCACTCCCCCCAGCTGGGGCCCTAAGGCTCCAGGGACATGCCCACATACTGTGCTCAATAAGAAATTAAAATTTAACGCTGTCGTGATGTGCCAATTATTCCAACCCAGAATGCTCTGCGAAACAGTTAACTGAATCACTCATCCTCCTGGAGAACTCTCTGTTTGCCTCATGAGCTGCCAGGGAGAACCATCATCCAAGCCTCCCAGGCTTATCATCGCAGGGTTTGAGGCCTGATAACTCCAGGGTGGCAAGCCCTGTACACAGAGGAAGGGCTCCAGAGTTTCCTGTCTCTCACACAGGCCTGCACAGGTAGCTTGAGAGCCCACACGGTTTCAAAAACCCAGCTGAGTCTTGATTGCCAGGTCAACAGTAGAAGCCTTCAGCTGAGAGGCCTGGGAGGGCCTTCTTCAGCTTAGGTCTCAAGCTCCTGGATCTGCAGATGGAAGCCTTGAAGCCCTGATAACAGGAACATTATCAGAACTTCTGCTCCCGCAGTTGAAGACCTGGGCAAGTTTCCAAGGTCCCTGCTAGGCACTGGGGAGTCTGGTAGGCTTGACAGACCAGCAGTCCTCTGAGCGCTGGTCTGAGCTTAGTCATAAGGTGCCAGGCTCCAAATTAATTTCTAAAATTTCCAAAGGAAAGCCTAAGGAAATTCCAATACAAGTAAAATTTCAAGATGTCGCATTTCTCAAGAATCAGGGAACACCGAGTTTGGCCCACCACTGATTGGTTTCCTTCAGGGAAGTCTCTATCTTTTGCGTTCCACTCTGAGAATGAGCCTTCATCTATTAAAATACATACACTAAAAACAATAGACATGTACAAAATGCGGCAATTTGCCTCTAAATGGAATCTTCAAAATATAAAACCATTCCTCAGATTATCCTAAAATTTCTAGTTATCTTCACATGCACGTGCCCGCCTTGAACCCAAAGCCTGACCCAAGATTAATTAGTAGAAAGGACATATCCTGTAAAGTTGAACCCATAGAGGTTCAAAGCAGAGACTTCCACTTCGGCATGCTACGTGCTCACTGCTTCACTAAAGAAACAGTGTAAAGACTGGACAGCTGAGCACAAGGATTGCTAATATCACAGCATTGTCCAGTATCAAAAGACATCAAACACAAGAGCAAGCCTATCCTGGTCACCTCCAGGTATCGACAAGCACACAGTGCAGCCACCTGAGACGAAGGGCAGTGTGCCTGATCACAGGGAAAAAGCAGATTCCCGGGATTCAAGCTTTTGGTGGGTAATGCAGCAGGGAAAGCAGGGATGAACTACATGAGCATGCATTAAGCAATAAAAGATTTTGTCCATTTAATTTATTAGGCAGTGTCATAAAGCTGGTGATCCTTAGTTCTGCTGTTTTAGAGTCCTAGGTACCAGTCCCAGCTCTGGTTTGCCAGCTTGCCACAGAAGTGACAATGAGGTAGAGAACATCAGTCAGAAGGCAGGCTCTTGGTGGGCAGTTTGCCCCATATTCCCCTACACCACAGGTATGGAAGAGTAACTCAGCCATTAAAAACATGAAGTATTTTACTAGTTGAGTCACCTTACCAATGAGACATTAAAAAATCCTGCAGCCGCACTGAACTCGGGAAACCCGCATAAACTTTTTTCAAAAACTGAATTCTCATAACACTTTTGAAGTTCTCAACTTCCCACACACCTAAATGAATTGGACATTCTCTCAGAGTTTAAAATACTTATAATACAGCTATTTTTAGTTTGTCTATAAATCATTGTTAAAGACCACCTTCTTACTTTTAAAATTTTCTTCTTGTCATTAACAGGTGACTAAAACCTTTTCCAATTTTGCAATGCCTAGAAACTTTACAATTTAAAAGACAGTAATGCCACTCACCATCCACTTACGCTGTGTATTTTAGATATGTGCATGTATCTAAAGTATACAGCTCTAATGAATGATTTAAGATTCAATATTGCATACATTACCAATGACTTCAGAGGTACAGAAACAAAACCTTGAAGGCAGCATGGCTTCTTGTCTGAAGAATAGGTTTTGCTTTAGCCTATATTCACAGACAAGTTAACCATATGTCATGATGCCATCTCCGAATTCTCTTTATTGCTAAAGTGTTACCACTAAATTACTGTTCCCTATTTAACACACATACAGCCCACTGCAATAACAGGGATATTGAGTCAAATGAGCCTATAGCCCTTTTCCACCTTTAATTTCTATTCTTCTGCTACTTCCACAAAAACCCCACTAGCATATCATGTATTTTAGAAAAGAAAGCCAAACAGCAATACATTAGTAATGGCTTCCCACACACACCAGATTCGGTAAGGATCAAAAGTACAAATTCAGTAGTATTATTATCGGTTTCTTGATACGCAATATGATAAAGTATAAACCTTTTTTTTTTTTTCCAAAACCAGGCCACAAGTTGATGCAAACAAAGCCAATATTGCGCACAGCATTTTAGCTCCTGTACTATGTGTCCTCTAAAGTGGTAAACCCACAATTACCATGAGAAAAGTCCAGCTGGAGGTATCACCTACAAGTTGCATTACTTCTTGCTTATACATTTTTTCAGAACATATGTTCTGCTAGAAAACAATTCAGTACCAATGAGCTGGCATTAGAACAACAATTTAAGTTGCAGTCTCAAGAAAAGTAGGAGGGCTAATTCACTAAAGCAACATATTTCAGTTACAAAACCCCAAGAAGCACATTATAAGGAGTCAGGGAAATATATATCAAAGGAAAATGCAACTAACTATATGCCTTTAAAAGTGCACTTCATGGATGAAAGCTGCCAAATTACAGAGGGGATTTACTGAGAAGAATGTGTTACTGCCAGAATGGACAAAAGCATGCATTCTACCCATTCCAAGCTCCTCCCCATCTCCTGTCATGCTCACAGCAAGAAGCAGCTCAAAAATTGACAACCACAGACTCTAGGATTGAAAGAGACAAAAAATACCTGCTGGTAAATGCCTGGAAAAATTTTATTTTGAAGATCTGATAAAGGAGACTGGAAAAAAAAAACAACAAACAACAAAAAACCAATCTACTTATGATCAAGCAACTTCCCCCCATATTCTTGGGACATCAAGCAGAGTTTCACAGCACAAAGGGAACAGCGTACACCTGGCCGGGTTTTACAAGAGCCAACGTGCAGCAGCGTTTTCCCAACAGGCGCAGCAACCCCTATACCGTATCGCACCGCTGCTGGCCCAAAAACAGGAGTTTCCCGGAGTTTGCGTGGAGTTGGGTCACGGAAACCTCACTCCAAAGGGGTGCTCCTGGCGACCCGGAGGCACCCAGCAGGCCCGCCCGGCCGCCCTCCCGGGGAGGGGGCAGCGCGTCCCGGGCCAACCGCCCCCCCACCGCCTCCCCTACCTGGTTGGTGTCCTCGCCGTGCTCCAGGTGCACGATGCCCTGGCTCCTGCCCTCCGTGTCGCTCAACACGTCGTCCTCCGAGTCCTCCAGGAGGGACGAGGAGCCGGTGGAGGAGAGCGAGGAGGTGGAAAGGCGGCGGGACTGCAGGGGCAGCGAGCTGTCCGTCCTCAGCCAGCCGCCCTCGGGGTGCGGCGGCTGCGCCTGGGGGCTGCCCTGCGCCTCCTCGCTCTCCTCGGCGGTGACGGTGAGCCGGGGGATGACGGGTGGCAGCACCCCGTTGGGGGGCCGGCAGCCCCTCTTCGCCGGGTCGGGCAGCTGCCGGGCGGCGGCGGCGGCCACGGCGGCGCAGCGAGCCTCGAAGAGGGAGCGGAGCTCCCCTACGCTCAGCCGCTTGGCCCGGCTGAGGTCCGGGCTGCTGTGCAGCCCCGCGCGGGGCTCCATAGCGGGGTCGGGGCCGGGCGTCTGCCGGGCAGCGCCCCAGGGCCGGCGGCCGGGGGCATGCATGGGGGAGCGCCGCG
>VYZM01011944.1:63660-95692 GCA_013398915.1 Dromas ardeola | reverse complement strand
TCTGTGATTCTGTGATTCAATGTTAGTTAATGGAAGTATGGTAGTGGCATTTTCCCTCTTTGAGGAGATATTTGAACGGGTAAAATAAGATGTTTGGATTAAGAAGAATCGTCAGAAAAAAAGGCTAGCAGCTGTGACATCATAGACAAATAATTGCATGTCTTTAATTCACTGTTAAGGATGCATATAGCAAAAAAAGCTGTATTTGAAGGCTCAGTCTCTCAGTAACGATATAGCTGTACCCACAAATAGAACACGTTCGGGACCAGCCCTGCAAGGTTAGTGGTGAGGGCAGAATTGCTGAAGTATGGTATTTTGCTGCTTAGTTAAAATGGTGAAGGAACAAGGAGAGCAAGAACAGTCCTGGGGCAGGATGGCTCTATGCAGGGTCCACTGGGGTGGTCAGCAGGCATCTGTGAGGAACACCTTTTTCTCAGCATGCATCAAGGCTTTCTACTCATGGCGAGTCTTACGGTTTCTTTTGAAGTGGTGAAGTAGTTCCTACCCCTCAACTGCAGTGAAAGACCCTGAAAATTTTAGAGATCTACCAGTCAAATCTTTTTGCATCTGTTCAGCTGCTCTTGAACATTTATGCCTTAGTCAAGTAAATATCATGTATGTATATTTCCTGTCACTAGTATCTCCTACTACACCCAAACACATAGATCTTTGCTGTCCACCTGCATGCATCTGAGTACCGTCCAGATTTGCTTAACTCCTTAGCCAACCCCAGGCTCTAGAGCAAACCAGACCCATGCTGCTTTGACAGTAGAGGAAGCAAAGGAGAGTGGCAACCTGTAGCTCATGGTCTGCAAAATGTCACTGAAAGTAACATTTAATAACCACGTATTAGCGCTGCTCCTGGAAGCAGTCTTCAGTCTTCAACTTGTTCTGCAGAGCTGCCCAAACCTTTCTGAACTTTTTTTCTTTATGTCATTTTTACTGAACTACATTTGAAGTCCTCTGCTAAAAAGGTCCTCAAAATCAGAGATAGTCAGGGGTGGAGAATAAATTATATTCAGCCTTTTGAAGTGTATGAGAATTAACTGCAGAAAGGAATTAATGTGTTTAAATTTTGTCCATAAATAAATTAGTAAGCCGTGAGTAAGCACTGCTCAGGTATGTTAGATATTTGAAGCTTACTTAACTAAAGGAAGAGTCCTGCATAATAGCTGTGATGTATATTGGGTGGTTGCACTTTCCTTGGAGAGGAGAAGACAACAGAGTAGTGGATAAAGGATACTGATGCTAAAGAAGAAAAAGAAAGTCAAAATCTGGAGTTCATGGGTAAGAACAGGCACTCCCTATCCCTGTCACTACTCCATGCCTGCCCTGCTTGAAGAACATGCTCCATATGCACCGAGGGATGCTCTGATAACAGCACAGGTGGGCTCCTGGGTGGGGTTTGCCTCTGCAGACCTGGGGGCTGCACTGCGACCTGCTAGCAGTTAAACTGCCCTCATAAGGAGTGATATAGCCATCATTTTTTTGTTAATTGTCTAGTGTTTTCCTAATTATGCTGAAGTTTTACAATGAATTTGGCCACAAACAGAATATTTAGCTGCGTAAGAGAATAATACCATGTTGTAAGGATGTGGGCAGAAATAAGAGCATGACAGCTTCCTCTGTGTAGTATCATGTATTTTTTAATGTGAACCTGCTCAAATTACTGCTTTCGAGCTGACTGCTTAGCAGGGGCTGTCTAGGTAGGAAATGTGATCCTGTTTGTCACAGAGTCTGTCAGTGTGTGAATGGAACTGCTAAATTGATTTACAGTGTTTTAGCACAGCTACTCCTGGGCGTGCGAGGCTAGAGTTACAGAACAATTAGTGTGAAGACATCAGTGGTATTTTATTTATGAAAGGCTTGTTCACGTTCTGTAATTAGGTCAATATAACCACAGTTATTTATGAGCTGTAGTTAGCAAAAAATATTCTCAAAAAGTTAATTACAGTAGACAGTGACCAAGGAAATCCTGATCCGTAAATGTTTTGCAGCTAAAACCACTGTTACTTATATAGATACTTTCATTAAGAAGTGTTTATGTCCTCACTACTTCTTGCGTAGGACATGCTCAGGGAGCACATATAAAGGAGATAATGCTCTTCAGACCAGATGCAGAAATGAAACACATGCATGGTCTTAGCCCCAAACAGGCTTAAAACCTCTCTTAAAATGATTTAAGTTAACCCTTTTTCCTTTGCTTTGCCGTGGATCAAGGGGGTGTATGTACTTCCAGCAAGCACGCTGCTTGTGTTATCTCAGTCTTTACAAAGTTTTTACATCTTCTTCCTGATTCTTTGGGACGTTTTGCCTGACTGAAAACCAAGCAGTCAACTGTGAGCTGAACATGAGCTTTTTTAAGGTGCTCCAGCAGCAGACCAAGATGCAGATTATCATATGTTCCCCTGAGATCCCTTGAGAGTTCTCACATTCAAAAGTAGAGTGCTTTCAGTTCCTTGCATTTTTACCTGGATAAAGTGACTTGAATGTACAGCTTATTTTGCAGATGATGGTACTTGATGATGTTTATCTATATGGTATTTAATTATTTTTCAGATTTTTCAGAGTCACCAGGTGAGTATGGGTATCTGTCTGCAACGGCTTGTACTGTGGTGAGAGAAAGACCCTTTCTCTCTGTCTCAGTTTTTTTAAAGGCAAAGGGATTCTGGGTAGGACCCAAGACCCTTAACTGTAATATTTTCATTGTCTTTGGCAGCAGCAGGGCAAAACATACAGTGAAAGCGGATCAAACCTGAGGAAGAGAGCTAAGTAAGGTGACTGAGGTTGTAGAGAGATGGGGATCTGTCTCTTCTCCCAAGTAATAGGCGACAGGACAAGAGGAGATGGCCTGAAGTTACTCCGGGGGAAGTTTGGACTGGATATTAGGAAAAATGTTTACACTGAAAGGGTTATGAAGCATTGGAACAGGCTGCCCGGGGAAGTGGTTGAGGCATATCCCTGGAGGTATTTAAAAGACGGGTAGACATAGTGCTGAGAGATACAATTTAGATTAGTGATGGTTTTTGTCAGTGTTACATTGATGTTTGGACCAGGTGATCTGAAAGGTCCCTTCCAACCTATGCAAGTCTATGATTCTATGATTCTATGACTGATGTTGCCTGCAGGCTTGTGTTTTGTTTGAGGGATGTCATCGTCTCATGCTTGGCTCAGGTCTGAACCTAAATTTGTGCTGTAGCTTGTGGGCCATCTATCCAGCTGCCCACTCCCCCAGCCAGACTGTTATGTCCCACAGTTTGGATCTGAGGGCTTTGTGAGAGGCAGAACCTGAGGCAAACCTACCTGAACAGCTTGGCCTCCATCAGTGGGAGGAAGCCAGAGGGAGTCACACACAAATTTATACCAAGTGATGGCAACTGGCAGGCATATCTTCTAAAACCAGATTTCTATTGTGCAAATGGAAGTGCCCCTTACTGCAAATTCAGGTAGATTGCCTTGAAGTGGCTTGCACAGCCCCATTTGCCTTTGCAGTAGCTGGGGAGAGAAGTTCTCATGAAGGCAACATGCACTTGGACCGTGCTTGGGGGACTTGTTGGGGCATGAGGCAGTCTGGGCTAAACTTGCACGGTGTCCATCACCTTTGTTAGAGAAACTCTTGCTAACATGCAAAAAACTGACAGAGAAAGCATCCAGATGAAAGTTTCTTTTTTTGGTACGGTTTTCTTTTGCTTTCTCAGGTATATTAAAAAAAAAAAAAAAGAAGAAAAGAAAAACTAGGCCTCTTAAAAGGCCTTTGAAATGTTAGAAATGGTTTTAAAAAAATCAATAATTCCATTGATGTTCAAATCTTCTAAGGCTGTTATTGTCAAGTATTTCTTCAGGGATCTTTGAATGGAATAATATGGAAAACAAAGGCCATTATGATAAAATAAGAGGTTGGTGACTTGTGCTGATAAACTTGTTAATATTTAGAATGTGATAAAAATCTCTTGGCCCTTGTTCAGTCTCATTTATTGTAACACTTTCTGACAGGTTTGCATGAAACTGAATCCACGCTGGAGAACTGAGATGCTGGCTTTACTGGGCAATTGTCTAAGACTCGAGATGGCACAGGTAAGCTGAGGATTGTTTCCTTAAGGCCTTCTTAAATTTTATATATTGTGTTTACATTCTCATTAAAGAGCACCAGCCTGTATATCTAATAATAAACACTACTGATTCCCTTGATAAACTGCTGGTTTATCCCCTGGTTTCTAGTCTCTTTTCTTATCTGATCTCTGCCCATGCAAGGTGGTTTTTTTTTTCCTCTGATCTCGCAGTTTGTCTTTATTACACATCTCATGGGTTGTTGAATGAAAGCTGCTCTCAAATAACACTTGCTTTTGAAGGTTTGATTGCTTGATTTGGGGACCTAAAAGCTCTTGGCTAGTTTATAATTCAATGTTTGATTTGGTTTTTTTTCTCCAATATTACATGCATTTGTGTATGTTCTTTCTCTGACCTTAAGTATAGTGATACATTTACACAGATAGTATATTTCATAAACCCTACAATGGGGAAAATTTGGATGAATCTTATAGAATACTGTATATGGATTTGTGTATCTGTGTGTATTATCACAATTTCCAAATCGCTCAAAAATTTCTAAAAGTTCACCGAGTATGAGTTTTATTTTTCTGTCAGTGAAGAGTAACGTATGAATAGCTGCTGACATACGAACCTTCATATCGCCATGTTATTACTGTTGGTAAAAACCCCAAAACAATTAAAGATCTATAATTAAAAGCAACTGGAAACTCTACTAAGCTGTCAGGTATATCAGATACTGCCAACAATTTCTTGTCCTAGCAGCTTTTGTCTGGGCAGTTTCCCATAGAAATTTGAATGAGAAGGGTTTATACATGGCAATAGCAGGCAGGAGTGTTTTGGTGCAGAGGAGGGTAATGATTTGATAATTCAGGTTGGGACTGTCACTTTCTACATCAAGAAAATGTGGGAAGACAACGGCGATAGGTGTCAGAGGCATGGACAAATAGGGGCCAGGTCTGGTTTTGCTGGTGGTGCTTGGAGGATAAGAAGCAATGGCAGGTAAGAGAAAAAAAGTGTCAAGACTGCTAAAGTCACTTTGAAATTGATGACAAAACCCTTGAACTTCATCTGGAAAGGTAAGATGGGGCAACAGGGTAAAAAGATCGTCTTATTTGCTGTGGGAATCATATGAAAACTTACTGGTCCTGGCCTTGCAAATGTGTAAGGTGATGTAAGTAGGTGCAATTTCAATGTCAAGGGACTTTAAAGAAAATTCCTCTCCTCTTCTGTCCATTTTTATTTTCTTTTGGTCTATTACATGTAAATCACAGTAATATGCACTCCACTGTGCATAGGCTGGGCAGGTGCAATATTGGTTTAAGAAAGCTTAGCTGAGTCTAGAGACGTCTACCTTGCCTTAGGAGATCTGATCCTTATATGTGTCTTTGAAATTAGTCCCGTGTCCAATAATTGCCCTCTTTAATTTGTATCCATACATTTGCATATTTGCTGAGCAACTTTATATCATTTTTGTACTGAAAGTATTTCCCCAACTGTCAAGCTGCATAAACTGTTTCTGAATCCAGCGCAACTGCTGTGCAAATGGGAGCAGTATTTGGACTCTTAGGCAAATATCTGAAGCTTAATTATTATCCTGATCCAATGAAGTTTACTGTGAATCTGATTATAATAATACTGAATTACTGGAATTGTACCTCTGAAAACGCATGTTAACAATGCTGGTCCACGGTCACTGTCTTCTATTGTATCCCAGTTTTTTATGCTGAGACTAACAATGCAATTGTAAGACTATGTGGGTCTAGTTTTCGTTGTGATTAAACAAACTCTTCCTCGATCTTTTTGACATTCAGCTGTTGCTGAAGATGTTAAAGCAAAAGTAAATGTACTAATCATTGGTAACAAAGCAGCCTAATCCACGCTGACCCACAATTTGTTTAGGATCCTTTGGAGCAACAAAGAGATTAAAGTATATAAAAAAGAAGAGGTAAACAGTGGGTCAGAGATTAGAAGTGAAAAAGGAAAAGGCTGGTTTCCCCCAGACCACACACTGATAGTGGACCTTTGGTCAGTGATTGTTAGAAAATGTTTCATGTTTCATTTTCCCCCAGAACCTTAGAAACAGAAGGTTTGATTGGCACTTGTCATGGCTGATAGAGAGACGAAGATGCTTTGGTAAAAAGGAGAGGGAGGCAGCCGTGTCAAAAGCAAAAGTAGTGAAAGGATGATTCCTCCTTTCTGTGGTTTTGTTTCTTTCTAAATTATTCAAATCTGGGTGGCATCTTAGGATAACTGGCATTTTGACACAGCTTAAAGGATTGTCTCACTAACTCTATTGAACTAAGGCTGCCATCCTTTTTAAAAAAAATTATAAAGAGGCAGATCTTCTATAATCTGATATGTATACAAACCAAAGGCAGCTTGATGCAGGCGTCTTAAATATTTGGGGGGAGGGGCAGCAATTTTATCCATTTTGTGACTGATTGTCTTCTGCATCCATCTGCAGGAATGCTACTTATTGGTTTAAAAAAGCCTTTATTTGATTTTCTTTAGAATATCCATAGTTGTTTGCAATGCATCTGGTGGTTACAAATCTAAGTCAGGCCAGCTGGATTAGAATCAACAAACATAGGGAATTTTCTCAGTCGAAAGAAGGTACCTCACCAACGGGGAATCTCCTCTATTGACGGTCCTCCTGATTATGGATTTTTCTTTTAGGGGCAATTTTCTTTCTTTCTTTCTTTCTTTCTTTTGAGAAAGGGACCGTGTCCCCCCTTAGTGCTTTGTCTGAACCATGCTGGCTGGCGTAAATGGGCTCCCCAGGGTTAGGAGCTCCTCTGTCATTCTAAGCTGCCATTTTATGCTTTGGTGTCCTCTTCACTTATCCACAACCAAAGCCAAATCCTCCTCATGTTATTCACAGGAATCACCCACTGAAATAAATAATTGCATAAATTTAGCAGGATTAGATGTCCAGTGGCATTCTGTGCTTAACTGACTAAAATCATTCAGCAAAGCGCATGCTTCCCACACAGTTACAACCATCGCAATTGCCCGTAGCTAGCAGGAAAAGTATCACCTTGGTCCCTGTATTGATGTATTTGTTTTGAGCTCCTAGCAAGCCAACCATGAGCCGTCATTGTCTGGCTCAGTTTTTTAATTCCTAGTGAAGAAATTCTTTGGTTTTCTGAAAGGGCCATTGGGCAAACTCCTTGCATGTAGGGTGCCCAGTTGGTTTCAGAGGTCCTTCATCCCTACCCAACAATGGCTGGCAAGCGAAAGTCTTCCTAATGGACAGATTAAAGTGTCAAATAAAACTAACTGGTTAAACACAACTTCTAATGATAAAAGGCTGAACCTGAGACAGATTTGGCTGATTTTTTTTCCTAGCAGCCAGTTTAGCCCAAGAGATGAATCTTCCAGACTTTTATGAACAGGGCATGCACATTCATTATTCCAATAACACAGGCCAAGATAGCTGTGCAAAGTTTCTGAGGAGACAGCTGAAATGAGAGTACTCCCAACACTGGGATCATGAGGTAAGCACCTTTTTACTTGACAACAGAGGTAGGAACACTCGGTGCTTTGAACTATTACATTGTGTTTTTCTTAACTGTTCACCAGGGAAGGGCCGAAAGAGATGCACACCTGGTCTCTAATTTTTCTTTTTTTTTTTTTTCTGATTTGGAATGGTTCTTATTATTCATGCTTTTATGTGTGATTTACCTTTTGTCATCTAGTGTTATAAGAACCAGTTGAAGATTCACACAAAGAGAAAGATAGTTTTTGCACTGAAGGTGGGATTTCTGAACTCTGCAGAAGACCTGATGAGACTCTTCATGTGGACTTTGGTAGACCTCCCAGCGTGGATTACAGAAACCCCCAAGATGTGGAGCAACGATAGAAAGAAGAGGAGGAAGCAGCACAAGTATTTCATATTAATTCAAAACTGAAGACGACTCTGATCTCCCTTGCCAAGGTACTGAAAATATGACCACCTCTGGCTTCCAAGATGGTGAGTTTTTATGTCTAAGCTTGAGTTTGATTCCAGAGATCAAACAGGAAGAGGGTAGCTGCACCATTAGAAACAAACACCTGCCCCCACCTTTTCTATTATGTTGCCATACTTAAGACATGATCGTGATTATCAAATAACCCTTAACCAGCAGGAATACACTTCTGAAGGTTATGTCCTCTGTAAAGTGGTATCTTTCAAAATAGTAGAAGACAGACAGGGGGGCTATTTTCAAAACAAAATAATACACTCAGAACCTGAGCAAGCCTTCCTTTTACACTATTGTACCTATTTGTGTGTATGAAATAATTGGATTGTCATGTGCCCAGAAGAAATTCTGAATCTGCAGCAGTGACAAGCATGAAAGTTAAAACCTTTTGCATGTGCAGTTTAAGCTGCTCTGCTATATAATCCTGACCCAAAGAGTTTTCAAATGCACTGTTTCATCTGATTAGAACTAAAAACATCCTTGTTGATGTTACCATGTGATTGGCAAATAAGACTTACATGCTATAATGTGTAAGTCTTCACAAATTCCGGTATTACGTCCCAGATTTAAATTAGACAGCAACAAATAAAGCAAAATGTTGAGCGTCCAGAATATCCTAAACTGGAATTATTTGTCCGTATTGCTGAAATCAGTGGCCTTAAAGTGCTGACTGTATGATCTGTATTTCCCTCAAACTGTGAAATTAGATTCCTTTTACAGATCCATCACGGTAGTATTGAGCCATTAGATACATCATACTACACTTGTCAGCCAGCCTTCCCTGTTCATTGAGACTGTAAAGCATATTAAGCAGACAATAATAGTGCCCTTCAGGATGATTAGGTTGTCACGTTTTCCAGTCGAATAATGTACTTTGCTCCTGTATCCCACAGGCAGCAGAGGGCTTCTTTGAAACCCAGGTCCTCTGTGCTCCACTTGCAGAGGTAAATGCCAGGGACTTTTCTTTGTCCTCTGTCCTTGAGTTTCCTTCTCCACTTCTCCCACTGTGGCACCTATGAAAGTCAGCACAGATGCCAGGTCTTCATACAGCCACGCTTCATCCCGTGATGCCAGTTCCTGGAAAGAGGCTGAAATGTGCTGGCAGGCTGCAGAGTCACAATGTGGAGTGAAAAGAGAGTTGTTCAAACAACATCTAGTGGACTTAATCCCCACTTCCTGCCCTTTCAGGGTAACAACCGAGTTTCAAAGGCAGTGCAAACTAATACACAACTCCTAGGAACAGTTTGACAAAGTTAAAACATCCATCAGACTGAAACTGGTGGCAAATAAAAGTCTCTCAAGAGGCTAGAAAGGTGAAAAACAAATTTCTTTTGAGAGTGTTTTAACCTACCCAGCGACGTGCAGCCTGGCCGTAGCCAGGGGTGAAAAATGCAGCCTGCCCAGGGCAGTCCCTGCCCTCCTGGCCTCAGCAGCCTGATTTCCTCGCTGCGTATGCCTGGGCGGCTCGGGAACTGTTTTGGTGCCATGCAGGGAAAATTGCGTCTGTGTCCTGTAGATGTTAAATTTAACTTAAGTGGGGCCAAACTCACATCCAACTGTGTTTGCTGTTTAGAGTCAATAAGTATTTCAGTGGCTAATTTCACGTAAATCATCCTTATGTTTACCTCTTCCAGTTGCTGCTCCCTTTATTTGGTTGTGTCTGTACACGAAAAAATACACAACCCAGACCCCACTGAGATGAGCTCCCTGTTACTTCTGTGGAAATTCCCTCCCAAGGCAGTGGGTGGATAATAAGGTATCACTGACTTTAAGCCTCCTCCTGCTGCATCAGAACTACAATGGCTGTGGTGCAAAGTCATGATCTGTTTTAATGGGTCAATTTTGTACTTGCCAGCCTTATGTCATGTAAGGTGATGATCCTCTGGGCCACTTTTTTTGCTGTATCAGGTCTTTTTTATCCTCTTTCAGGTGGCATTAAGCCAGCATGGGGATATTAGTGTAGCATAACTCCATGTTGTACCTTTCTGGCTGCCTTGACAGAAACACAACTGTGTGTTCACGCCTGGTTTGGATCCCATTTGTAGAGCTGGGGACCTGCTACAGCATGTTCTGCTGTTGATGATCATAGTGGTGTCACGTAAATCTTTCAAGGTGTCAGCATCAATTCGAGCTTTTCTGCTACCGCAGGGATACACGTGTGCGCAAACGAGCCGTGGGGTTTCCTGCCCTGTTGTCAGCTGTGTGTGTTTTGTCAGTGCTCCTCTTCTGGGCTGGGGCATCCTCCTCCTCCGAATCGCTGCTGACAGCTCCTAACAGCGCAAGTGGCAGCCCTGCAGCCACTTTTCCCATCCACGCTTGCTGTCGGCAAGATTCACGCTGAAAATGCCAACAAAGCAAATTATATGCTATTGTACAATCATGCTACAATCATTTCTGTAGAAAATGTGCCTTTAATAAGTGCATTGTAAGAAGTTCCCTTCTCTTTTGTGTTTAGCATAATGAACCTTCTGACAGCATTTTAAAGGAAGCATAGCAGTCACTAAGCTCTTATTTCTGTGTTTATTTATCCAGCAATTTACATTAAGCGACAAGTATAATTAGCTTTTCTGGATAAACACTAAGCAAACTGGGAGTATTTTAAAAACATAATAGGGCACCCTGCAGTGGTTATCTTTTTTTAATATTTTATTCAGAAAAGATATTCCCAGATGCCACAGACTCTCCTGTTTGGCACTGCTTAATGGCTGGTGCTTCAAGACCCTTGCTGAGCCTTGTCTGCAGGCAGACAGCTGCCCTCAGGAGTCATTAAGGAACCTTATCTAGGAAAGGATTTAAAGGTGTGCTGCTAGATAGTTTGGCCAAATTATCACTTTCTAAAGGTCTAATCAAAGCAAAGCAACTGGGCCTTGACTCAGTCACATCACGAGGAGGAAAAACAAGGTACAGCAAAGGCCAGAGATAGCCTGAGGCAGGACTATGCAGGAACCACCGCAGCAGGAGGGCAAATACCAAGGGAGGACTTGAGGCTGGTGTTTTCAGGTGTGTGTAGGTAGCACGGTGCAGCTCCTGGCTGCAAGGGCCCAAGGAGCTGGTGCTCCTGGGTCTTCCTGCCTAACCCTGGGGAGTAAACCTCAGGCGGAAGCTGCAGTCTGGGATCATAGCATGAACTGCTCAGAGGGTTTTGTCCCTGCTCGGGTAGTTATAGATCATTTTTATAATGGCGTGCCTTTATTTTCAGAAAGATGATCCTATGAACCCGGAACTGGCTCTTTGCGGCTCCTATGTGCTATCTTGAGCTTCTGCATGAGAGTCAGGTTGTATCTGTCCTCTCATCCCTGACACATTTCCCTTCTCCTGGTAGAGCCCAGTTCTGGAAACCAGTGGTTGCCCTGTGATCTTCAGAGCAATCTGCACAGGAGCACCCATCCCTTGGGACCTTGCGTAGCCTCTGCACTGCTGTTCCTGCCCAGGGACAATGGAGGGAAGTCAGCAGAGTGGAGACCTCATTTGCCCATGAAACTCCAAGTTGTAAGTCAGTCTTTATAGGCTGTCTCTTTAGTCAGCAGAGACATAATTTGTCCTACCTGTGTGGAAAAGCCTGTTTCTCTCCATTGACCACAGAGGGAGCCTGATGTGTCCTTACTTAGGCTACCTGCTAACAGGAGCTAGTAAGAAGTGTCTTCCTCCTTCCATGGGCTGTAAAGAAGCTGTGACAAAGCCCTCTGGGCTGTCCTCCCAGGAGCTGTTAGCTACTGTTTTGCTCTGGCAGGGATGCTGGCTGGAGCTGTGTGCCCTCTCTGGTAGAGCGGCAGCATGGACGCCACAGTTTTGCAGGCTTGTAAGGAGGCAGCAACAGTTCCTTTCACCAGAAGAATAGCGAGGGGAAGTAGGAGGGAGAAAGTGTTTATGCATCAGGCCTTTCCACTTTCACACCTCCGTAGCGAACAGTTGGATGTTGCTTATTTTTGGAACAAACAAAATTCAGCAAACACCATCTGCTTCTGTCAAAATGAGCAACACTCACTAAAACAGAAACAACAATATTCATTAAAATACCTCTGGAAGAACAACAGGCCCTCTAAAAATATAACAAAGGCTGAGGTTTTGTTCAACGCCAAAAATACGTGTAGAAAGAAATGTTTGTGTTAAATCTAAAATAGAGCTGTACCTAACAGAATCCTAAAATAAACCAAAAAATTTACTTTGATTTTCTTCTGCATGAAGTCAAATTCAGAAATTTAGCAACTGCTTATTAATCTGTCTCAATCACAAGGCATCTGAGACACCACACAGAAGTTACAACATCAGTTTGAGCGCATCTTCACTTCTGCGGTGTCAAGAGCCTGTTTTCCCCTTATACAGAACTGAAAGCAGTTCAACCTGATGGGCAAATTCCAAGTTGTCATCTCAGATGTTGTCACTTGTTCAGCTTTGTTTTTCTAGAAATGGTGCAAGCCAGTGAATGTCCAGTCCTAATCCTTGACCTAGTGAAACAATTCACTAAATGAAGACCCTTGGAGCAGCTTTCTAACTTCACATTAGGCGGGTGCCTTGAGGCTTCTCTGCTTCTCAGAGTATGTCTAATATAATCATCACTCTGTCACAAAGAGAGACTTTACAGCGATTATGTAGTTAACAGAATTGCTCTGCTGAGATTGCGTGGCATGGCTCTTCTCTGGTCTCCTCTTAAGTGGACTGTGAAGAGAGACTTGGACAACTTTTCTGTAGTATTGACATCAATATCATATCAAGGCTGTGTGGGCACTGCTCACTTCCGAGGGCTGCCTCTGAGAGCCTGTCATCACCTGAAATATCATCCACGTGAAGGACCCTTAATGTGCCCTCAGACTACTCCAGGCCTCTAGCCCTGTCAGACCAGCCAGGTAACAAGATGCTTACGCACGTTCTGCTTTTGGAAGACATTGACAAATTTATAATGCTATCTGTGGATGTTGTACATCATCCGTATGGAGAAAAGGGCATGGGCCTCCTTTTGGGAACAGGAGACAACCCAGGCCATGGGCTCCTAGGGATCTCAGTAAAGGGGCTAACCACAGCAGGATCACGTTCATGGAAAACTGCACAATCTGTGGAGCAATGTGTGTGGATGGGACGTGGTCATGCTGTAGGTATTTTAGCCAACTTGGGCAGCTCCAGATGGAAGCAATTCTTGCTGGGTAGGTGTACAATGAGAGGTACTACCTCTGTAGCCCTGCCTTCCCTACCGTCTGGGTACTGGCAGGACACTTAGGGGTGGTGCTTGAGTCTGTTCAGTGTACATGGTCGGGGAATAAGGCCTTGAGAGCATTTCCGGGGATTCCAGCCTGAAGTAATGTAACAAATCTAGGCCTCATTCATATTCTGCGATTTCTTCATGTGAAATTATGTTAGAGCTGTGGGCCATGTTATTGAGCTGGAAGTTCATGTTCAGTGGACTATTCATCATGACACTCGGATCTTTCTATTAGGAAGTCCTTACATCTGGTCACTTCAAAGCTCATATCACTTTCCTGTTTTCAGCTAGCTAAACCACCCAGATTACTCTGGATCAGCACAAAGCTGCTTAACAATTTGTCATCCTCCCAAGCAACCAAGAGCCACCTCTGTGGTGGTCTTTAGTGACAAGTTTTTCTTCTGCATCATTGACAAAGATGTTAAATAGGAGTGGGCCAAGATACAGCTCAATAAATGTTCTTCATTTGTAATTACATTTTAGACCTGTCAGCCAGTTTTTAACTCACTGAATAGGTAGCATGATAGTTTTGTGTCATTGTGGTGTCTTAATCAAAATTTCATATGATACCAAGTGAAATACACAGTAGAAGTCCTGAGTCTATTACCTATATCAACCAAACCAGTAATCTTATCCAAAAAAGAAATCAAGTTGGTTTGACAAGATCTATTTTCATAAACCTGTGTTGACTGGCATTAATTATATTTCCCTCCTTCCATTCTTTATTAATCAAATCCCTTATCAGCTGCTGCACTGTTTTGCCTGGGTTTGATGTCAAACTGACAGGTCTGTAATTACCTGGGTCGTGCCATTTACCCTTTTAAAACAGTGGCACAATATTAGCTTTCTTCCCAGCTCTGGCAGTTCCTCGGTGTTCAGTAAGTGGGGAGTCAAAGAACTGCTCCAATCTCTGTTAAAACTCTCGGAAACAATTTTCCAGGTTGGCTGATGTTTAACTTTTGTCTTTGCTTTTTAATACCCCTGTAAGCTGCTATTACAATGGAAGGCACTTCATGATGATCCTATGATTTCACTACATCAGTGAGCTCAGTATAGAAGTTTGGTGGTTTTTTTATTTACACTAAAAGGCTATATATTGACCCCTTCTGCTTTTTCTTTATTACTATTATTATTATCATTTATATCCCCACTTCTTACTGTCAGTAGACTAGTGCCGTTGTTAGGATTTCTTTTGTTTCTGATATAGTTTAAATCTTCCATTGTGCTCATTTACCACAAAGCACTGTGTGAACTTCAGGTGAACAGACTTCCAAAATCACCCACAATTTGACTAAGGAGCTCAGCCTCATGGAAGTCAGTACGTTTCCCAGGGTCATTCACAGCACACCTAGATGCTGCCACCATGCCTAATGCGATATTGTGTGACTCACCTGGAAGAGCCTGGCCAGTCAGGTCTTTGGAGGCTCAGCTCATGCTTGCTCCATGGTGCATCCTTTCCTTGGGGGGGACACAGTGGTAGTGGTGGGGTTTGGTGGACTGTACTGCTTACTAACCAACCCAAGGACCAAACTGGTCTTTCCATGCAGCCCCTGCAGAATACCCATTAGAAATGTATTCATGACCTTCAGAAAAAAAGGTAAGAAGGAAGGTGTGAGTATACAATAATGGGATGGAGGAAACTCACAAATATTAAAAATGGGGCAAAAGAATGCTTTCCTTGTCTCAGTGGTGTGGGTGGGAGATATGGGAAAACATGGCATAAATCTCTGCTCACATTCCTCCCACTTTTTGAGAAAACTTTGGTTTTGCTGCATTTAAACATGAAATTTGTCTTTTTGGGAAGGAGAGGAGAAGGTAATGTGTTTTTAGACAGGTTCCTGCTGTATATTACCACTTCATGCTACTCTGTGTATAAGAAAGCAACCTGTGTCCTTTAAGGGGAAGTGTGTGGGGGTGGGCAGGGTGCTGGTGTCCGGGAAGGGGAGGCACAGGCGGGCGCTCAGTATGTAATCAGATAAAGCGAGCTGCTTGGTATTAGTCTGTAAGCTTTGTCCAAGCTCCTAGCATCTTCAATGGGCCAAAGCGCTCGGTTCATTTGTCACCCCAGCGCACCTTTTGTGTGAATAATTTCCCATTGGTATTACCCAGAGCTTGGAGTCGATAGCTGACTAGCCTCTTTGCTTGTACTATTATTTCCAGCAAGCTTCATACATCTGCAATAAATCCAGGAGGATTTGCAAGTGGGCTGAGGAAGTATGAGTGACAGAATGAGCTGATAAGGCCTGAGTCCCACAGAAACAAAAGGTTTCCCATTTTGTCCTGACAAGACAGGTGCTGCCTTGGAATTGATTTGATTTCATCAAGTTTTTGCTAGCTGACCCCAGAAGTTCATGCAAGTGAAGAATTAAGCCCCCAAGCTCACTCAAGCTCACTAGTAAACCTTCACATCGGTGCCAAGGATGGGAGTATCTGTTGTGAGTTGGGTTCCCTGTTTGTTTTCATAAAGCAGGATCACTTTTTTCTGCTTTTTCTGCTGATGCTTTTTTGATAGTAAGAAACTGAAAAGTGTCCAATGACCCACAGCTCTATGGAGAAGGCATCTTGGAAGAAACTTAATTGCAAAGCGAGGTATCAAGCTACAATGCTATCAAACTTTAATACACTCTGAAAGGTTAAGGCCACATGAGGTAAAGCATAATAACTTTCTGTAAATCCTTATTCTTATGCTTGTGCCCAACCAGGGAAGCACGAGACAGAAGCAGCATAAATCAGAAGGCCTGCCTGATATTATAGAGCCAAACCACATTTGAAAGTCAGTGGAAAATCTTTAGGTGGATGTAAAAAGGTGCAGGTCGTCTTCTGCTTTGGTAAAAGTGGAGACAAACTTGGCATGTTGGGTTTGCACAAAGTATGGCAGGAAAGCCTAACTGGACTGGGCAGCTGGGCTAGCAAAGGAAAAGCTGGTGTCAGAAAATTAAACCTTTCCAAAAAGAATGGGGTCTTGAGAGAAGTGGATTTTTTCACAACAGATATGATTATTTGAGCTACACAATATGGTAATGCATAAGTTTTATCAAGGGCTACAGGTGCTGTGAAATCGATTGTCCTGCCCATCTATTGGGCGTCTGTGAGGGGTGCACATAGACCTTCTTCGGTTTCATCCCACTATATTGAGAATCATCTCTTACCTGCACAATCTTTATCTAATCGGTTGCATTTATATAGTTATGCCCAGGGAGACTGATGATATACAGCTGAATTTGTTACCTCTTGGCGTTTCCTATTACGTGGCAGAGCTTTAGGAACGGCAGACTGGCTGTCCCTTGCTGTTACAATGGCATTCACACCCTTATTTGCAAAGAGTAGGTAACATTTGCGTAAGCTAGGGAGAGGTATCCAAAATATAACGATTTCTGTGTTTATGCGTGTGAGAGAGGAGAAAGGGGGAGAAGCAAGGAGCAACTAGTTTCTGACCAAAGTCTGAATCTTAAATTTGTAAGATGTATTTCTTTTTAAGCAGGAATAAAGTGAATTATTTACAATACCTCATGGATGCCACACCTGGGAGTTACAGGAGCGTCTGTTGGGCCTGTAAAAGGAGGTGCCCTTTGGACCCCTTTACCCTAGAAAAAAGCTCTCCTGTTTCATATGACACAGTGTTGCTGTGTGCCTCAATTTGCTTTGACTTGTGTAACATGGGAGTACAGACCGTACAGAGTCTTGAACCTATTCTATGCTTTTATCTAGCAGTGGTGGTGTGTTAAATCTAGCTCTGCACACAGTTCCTGGCAAACATCGAAAACCTGTAAAAGTGTTGGAAAGCCTCGTTTAGGAAGCATTTTTAGTTGAATGAATTGTCATTTTTCTTGTTACAGGGTACATAAAAGTCATTTGTTTTGGTGAAAAATACTAGCAAGAGATTTCTAAGCCAGTCATGCAAATTAGGGAGTAATTCCCTTGCATTTGCAAAATATTGATGGACTTTCTTTAAAGTGAGATGGTTTTTGGGAAGAGGTGTCTGTGCTTGTGCGTATACATTTGAGATTCAATTTGTATCTTTACACAGTATTATTCTGCCCCCTGGTTCTGTATGAAATGCTTCGTTCTGAAGAGCAACTGTGTTAACTGCATGGGCAAATGCAATGAATTGCATACTGATATTTCAGAATTATTGCTGGGAACCTGAAAGTTTGGGTTCCCAGCCCTGATGTTTGAATGGTCAAGTCCCAACATAAGGTAGTTTCTATTCCAGCAAAGCTTCTTCAGCTCCTTGTAAATGGTATACTGATTTTAGTATTTAATTGAGCCCCTGATTATTCTTTCCCTTGTAGTTTCCTTACTATCTGTCTCATAAACATCTATGATTTCCCAGTCAACGGCATTACTTAATTGGCTGAAGATTCTAATCCAGCTTTCCTGAAAGGAAGAGCATCGTAGACACAGTTGCCAATTATTCCATTATCTCTATTGACAGCCTGGTGTAGTTTGATGTCCTTCAAAGCTCTGACATGGATATCCCATGGGAGACCATTGTCTTCAGTTAAAGCACAGTGCTGAAGAGCAGTGATTTTCTGTGCCCGCTACCACCATGTTTGCTGGCTTTGGAAATGTTACTTAGTCTCTTGATTTCCCTATCTGTAAAATGGGAATAATGTGTTGTTCAGGGAAGGTTAAGAGGGTTAATCCTTTGATGTTCATAAAATGTTACAAGATCTTCTTTACAGTTTTAAGAAGATACAACAAATGCTAACAAAAATAAAGTTTTGGAGCTGGGTAGGAATAGAGGTTGCTACAGACTTCATGTTACAGCTGCCTCAGTTTTGCTCTTGTTTTGAAATGTTTTGGAATGCCAAAGCTAAAGTTTCCAGTATAGTCTGGCTTCTACCCTCCTTGCGTCATGACATGGCCTTTCAGAATGCAGTAGTGGAGTATTTTCCATAAGTTCCTAGCCTTTAAGTACTTGACTTTTCAATTTTAATATTCTTTTAATATAAGAAGCTTACTGTGAGTATGAGATTTTTAGTTTACAAAAACAAAGTAAGCCACCTTCCCCTCCTCAGGAACGGGGTGTGCTGCCACAGCTGACGTGACCCGTGAGCTCTGCATGGCCCAAGGTCCCCATGGAAGTCTCCCCCAGCCCGGGCGCTCCCCCTGGGTGTGTCCTGAATCCTCTTTTATTTCCCTGGCATCTTACATGCCCTTTCCCTAACTACCCTTGTTCATACGCACCTGCCAGGCCCTTTCCTTCTGCAGATTTATGACTGTTTTCATGGGACATCTCCTGTGTATTCTATGAAGCACACAGGAGGACTGCAGAAAGAAGTTATACAGGCGTGAGTGTGTGTATGGAGTAAATGCTACAGGTGTTGCACAGCTTGTGAACAAAGGAGCAAAGACTAATTTTCCTGTTCTCCACCGCAGTAATATGTCTTACTTTTCTCTTCAGTGCCTTTTTGAGGTAGGATTTTAGAAATACTGGACTAGAAAAGAGTTCTAGTACTAGCTACATTTTTTTTTTCTTTTAAGGGAATAAATTTTAGTTTTGCAATCCTCTCTGAAATATTTGGTTAGAATGATTTCTGATTTCAATAAAACCAGTCTTTTTATTCCTCAACATTAGACAAAAGTGCATTATTCTACCTGTACCTAAGGAACTAATAGCTTTGCAACTGATTTGCTGCAAAGCTGGAATACTTATGTGCTTTGGAGTCAAAGACTTGACATTTGGCACAGGGTGACTAACTAGTCCAGCCTGAGGGATGTACCCTCTCACCGTCCCACAGACCTGGCCAGGTCATGACATTGTTTCGGTACAGACGTGCTCAGTACAGGTTTGTTTTGAGTTTGGCAGCTGATTTTTCTTAGAATTCCCTCAGCTCTGTGAAAACTGAATAGCTACGGAGACTGGACCTGAGCATGACTTTGGATGCAGTCACTTCTGCCACCAGCTCTGGGCTCTCTGGTAGAGATGGGGAGCGGAGACAGAGTGTGATGGCGATAGGGCAGAAGTGTGCGCCTGGCTGTAAAGTACTCAGCAACAGCAGGACAAATATGGCAGACCCGCATTTGGGTCTGCCCGAGCCCAAAGACCTCTAGCAGCCTTTTAGGGCTATGTATTATAAGAGGTACAATGCACGTGGGGCCCAGTTTCCCCTGACCTCAGCCTCCATGACTCCTACTGGGGGCACTGCAAGCAAGCTTATATTGAAAGCTATGGAGCTGTTTTTAAACGGTTCTTTACGGCAGAGAATAATTAATTAAACAGGTGGTTCCATGAGCGGTGCTACTAATGATGGCTGCTTTCCAGGGTCTCTCTCTCGTGTGGATTTCCAGGCTGTAACAAAGGTTGAGCTCATGCTGAGGTCTTTCCCTCAATGAGGGAATTAATAGGGCCTCCCTCCCTCCTTCTACTCTGCTGCCTATTTTCATGAAACTTGTAGGTACTTAATTCCTGTCAAACCTCTACGCCTCTGTCGCACTTGGTCAAAATTGATCGACAATTTTGAAACTTCCTGGGGACGAGGGGAATAAACAAAGAAAGAGAAACAGATGCATGAGGAACATGGCTGGAGAAAACCAGTTCCCTAAAATTGAAATTATTGCCCAAGGTTTGAATAGAAAACCGCTCTTTGTTTGCCCCTTTGGCCACACTGGAGGGAAATAATAAGTAAGAGGAGACCTATGCTGCTGGTGGGGCTGTCCACGCGGTTTTGGGGTCCATGTTTTAAAAAGATGTCAACTTTTGTAGGGGGACAAGAATCACCAAAAACTCCTTTAAGGATATCTGACAGAAATACTGACAGATCTCCACTTAATTTTCTCTGAGTGTGAACTTTACCACAGCATATAAGTAATTTTACAGGGAGGATATACTAGATATTAAAGGGTTCTTAAACCTTGTGCAAACTGCTGTTGTTGAGACTAAGCACATTTTCAAGTGACATGTAAGCCAAGCATGGATTTTAGAAACAATGCACCATACATCTGTATGGGATTCTCCATATTTTGACAGGTTCAGATCAACACAGGACACTCTTCCAGAAAACTGTGCTCGAGCTAGGTACAAATAATTGGACTGATTAAACAGGTACAGGTGACATCCTTTGGCCTTTGATATGCACCAAATCAGAGTAGATGGTCAAAGAGCCTAATCTGACCTTAAAAATTGGTTAAATAAAAATGAAAGCTTGCCTTGCTGATCTTCTGTTTCTGGCAGAGAGATGACCCTCTCTCTTAGCCCTCTCAAAATTGTCACAGGCCTACCTGGTTAGCAACTCAGTTGAAAGTGAAGTTGCAATGTTACGAAATACTTGGTGAAAAGAAATGTCAAGATTTTATTAAGAGCAAACATGACTCATGTATTCTTTTATGGTTTGATATTTTCCAGAATCACCAGATGGCGCCAATGCAGATCATCCTATAAGTGATGTTTCACAGAGGGTTGGAACATCTACATCTCCCAAGCCCATGTCAGTGTGCAAACAAAAGAGGGCAACTTCTGAAAATTTCTTGTGGGGAAAATAGGTGTTAGATCCTGGGCAAGTGCTCATTACTAAGTGCGGTGCAATTCTTTTCCAGAAGCTATGACACTAGTGCAGTTGATCCTCTTTGACTTAAATCTTTCTTAGATGCTGCCAATAATATAGATATGTGCAAAACCAATTTTGTCAGAAATTAGTTTTCTCATTCCTTTCAGTATTGTAATTTAGTTTGGAATTCAAAAGCATATCATGTGATAACAACAGTCTTGGAGCATCTGTTGATTTGTGCTTGAAATAGAAACCTCTGTTGCTGTTTTGCCATGGAAAGCAAAGATATTTTTGCTGTTGTTGTTATTGTATAGATTTGGTTCATCTGGGTAGTATAGGATAAGAAACAATGGCATTTAGGCATCTTTATTTGTCCTTTTGTACTGTTTAGGACACAGCTATAAACAAACAATGAGTCTTCTCTCCCAATAAGAACCTTTCTTGCACATGCCCCAAAACACAACCTGAAGACAAATGACTCTCTTAAAAAGATGCAGGAGATTTATGTTGCGAGCTTGTTTAGATACCAGTCAGAATACCGTGTTGCCACAACCCTGTGAATCACTCCCTTTCTCTTTACAGTAAAATAATGTTACCAATAACGATGATGATGATAACAATAATAATTCAGATTTTTTTTCCAGCACCCTTTTGCAAATTATTACCTCTATTTTCCATTTCTCACTCTAAATGAACAGGAAATTAGAAGAGCTGAGTCCCAACACTTTCCTCATCAGGTCCTGGATTTGCTGGCAGTTTTCCTTGAAGTGAAAATAGAGTTTCTTTCATATGAAGGTGATGATGAAGTGATAGAAACAGCAGCATGGGGACATAGAGGAAGAAATTAGAAGGGAACAAATAAATGTTAAGAGTAGTTTGAACGCAGAGGTGACATAGTACCATCCACAGAACTCATGAGCTCAGCTTGTGTTTGTGGCATGACCTGACATTTCCCTCCAATTTTCTCATCCCACTGCCAGCAGTTTTTCATGCTGTGTTAGGTGTGAGGAAGCAAGGCCAACTTCATACAGCTCCGTAACTCAAGGTCCATGTCTTCTTGGATGATAGGCTTGGAAAAAAGAAAAAAAAAACCAACCTTGAGGAGAGGGAATCACGTACGATATTTCTAATGGTCCAGTGTGTCCTACTTGATCTCAGTCAAGAGAGGGAACTAGGAAAAGGCGTGTAATTTCTGTGGTGTAGCTACTTAATACTGGAAGACAAAAGTTTATGTAGTTATACCTGTCTCTTCTGACTGGAACAAACCAAAGGCATTTGGTTTCTATTGGTACCTCTGAACTTGGGAGTCTATATTGAGGATGCTGCTCTGCAGAACTTGAGTCTGAAGAGGTTCTTTTCTGGGACATTTAAAACAAACAACAACAAGCCCTCGCCACGCTCCCAGACTACTGCCGGATCAGGATGGAGCTCTTATGCGTTATACATGTTAAACATCTCCTATTCAGAGCTAACTTTGACTTTGTGCCCTGGGCCAGGTGAAAAGACTTTTCCAAATAAGAAAGAGTAAGAAAAAAAAAACAAAACAAAACACAAGAAGCAAACCATAAATTGAAATTTCTACAAGAGGAGGTTTCTGTGGCTGGCGTTGTGCATTTTAAAAAATAGTTTTCTTTATGGCAATTTAAAAAAATGCTTAAGGAAATGTGGGGGAAAGGGTTCTTTTATGGGCTATTTTATCCCCTTTTTTGTCTGCTCTTGCAGTCGACTTTTTGGCAAAATACTGCATCTTCAGCCAGGAGAAGTTGGCGAAGCACAAAAGGGCTTTTGAAGCGGTAAGTGTAAATTCAGACTTCTTTTCTTTTCTTTCTTCCTTTTTTTTCCTCTCCCTCTCCCCTCTCCTCCTGTGTCTGTAGACAGTTAAGCAGAAATAATAAGCACCATTGCTTGCAGTACACGTCCCATGAATTACGCTCACATCAAATGTAACTTTAGAATGGAGGCACGCTTTATTCTTTTCGACGAACTGTTCCCCCATCCATTCTTTATTTACATGTCGTGAGCCTAAGCGCTGCACAGCCAGTCAGAACACACACACAAGAGGGGGGAGAAAAAAGGAGGCCATTAAACAAATTAAAAGGGATGGGGATGACTAATACAGTACTCTTGGAATCTGCAATTTGATTAGTCTGAGTTTAATACACAAAAGCAGCGCCGAAGCAGGAGGGGAGTCGAAGTGCTCTTTAATAACCTTCTACAATTAAATTATGGTGATGAATTTAACTATTCTGTGCTTCTAAAGGGGTCTTATTATCTGATTGACTCTGAAAGAAAGTCAGTATTTAACCAGGGTTCTTGAGTCCAGCTATTGGAAGACATACAGTAGTTTTATGCATTAACAACTATTTTTTTTGTTGTTGCGTGCCTCTTCCCATTTGAATTCATCTGTGATTTGAGAAAGATGGCTCTCAGGGTTATTCCCACTGCTTTTGATAGGAGCGTATGCTAGCCCTTTTAGTGTACTGCCCAGAGAGTTAAAATGAAAATTGCATGGTTGGGTTTGTCTCCTGTTCTGTATTTTCGCTTGTAATTTGTAATTTTCATTTATAATTTTAGACTGCTTCCCTCTGCTGGCCCTCTCCATTGTCTGACAATGCATCATTCAAATGTAGACAGTGTGTAAAGCACGCTGGGATCTTTGAAAAAGACTTTTGCCGTTAAATGACAGTAATATCATTCCACAGTTTATCCTGACTTCTGTTTTTCTCTCTATCCTTCCCTTTACGTGCTTTTACATATGCTGAAGGTGGAGTAAGATGTTTCATGTACAAAGTATTAGTAGAGAGGGGAATTCAATGTGTTCGTTAAAATGCTATATTTCTTTTCTTTTTTACTAGCAAGTATATCTCTTTCAGTTCTTTGATCTTTGACAGAGAGAGAGAAGGGGGGAGACTTCATGATTAGCTTGATGTCGAAATCAGAGAGCTGATTTTATTTGAAATAGAGGGATATGATAGAGGCAGAATCCAAACGTTCCAGCTTTTACTTTTAATGGCCAAAATGCTGGAGCTCCTTTGCAGAATTTGATCTGAATATTTGGAGAGGATCTAGGCTGAGGGGATGAAAAGAGAGAATTATGCAGAGTACTGACTATTCAGCTAGGGCCTTATTCTGATACCTATTTTCATGCTAAGTTGTATCTTTCTCTGCCAGTAGTTTCGCTGGAAAAAAAAAAAAGAAAAAAAGATACTATTTCTGGTGCTAAAATACTGTGATTTTGAATGAGGGTGCTATCTCCAGCCCTCGTTTTGTTCCTGCACGCGGTGCCCACACAGGCGACTGAGTGCCTCTGCTCCACCACGCCAGCTGATGGCCCTGGAGCCGGTCCCCTGGCATGGCCGAGGGACAGCAGTGGCCCTGGCTGCCTGCACAACACCCGCCCGGGCGTGAGGCCGGATTCGGAGGTCTTCATTCAGCTTTTGCACAGCTGTCCGTCTCCGGTGAATGAGGCTGGAGTGTGATTTAGACCTCCGCCGCTGCACAGAGGAGGGAAGGGGGTCTCACCCTCTCGCTCTGTGCTCCCCACAGCATCCCCCATTCCCTGGCAGGTGAGGAAGAGTGGGTCCGAGGGGCTGCTTGCTCTCTTTTTGGGGCGTTTTTGTGGTGCTGTTGTTTCACAAAAATGTGTGAGGACAAAGCATAGTGGTATGCCGCTCTGCGATAGCTCACTGTGGATAGCAAAGGAGCAGCTAACGCAGCTGAGGAGTTTACATCTTAAGTCAGCATCAAGTGCAAAGTGCAGGCTATATCTCTGGCAGCCTGACATTGGGTACCCTGAATGGCTTAGAGGGGTTTGTGTTGGCTGCCCCCAGGAAACGTGAAAGCATGTGAAGATGGTCACTGCAGCAAAGACAAGCCCTTCCTGCCAGGGCTGCCTGCACAGCCTGCGGAGAGGACGTGGGTGCCTGTGCTGTGCTGCTGGCAGGACGGTTCCCTCCATCCCCAGGGAGTTTGTTCACCCTGAGGGCTCCTCTGGCCCCTGGGCTACAGTTACCCCTACCTTGCTCCTGCTCACAGCTTTTGGGATGCTGAACTTGTGGTGGCCAAGTTTCTGGATACTGGTGGCCTCTATAGCTCCGTTAACCAGGATGCAGCCATGCACAGTTTACATGCATTCAGAGGCTCTGCTCTTTATTTTTTGGCCATGATTTTTACTCATGATGATCTATTTTTACCTCTCTGAAGGGTCAGTTAAGACCAAGTAGTTTACACCAAGGGCATTGGAGGAAAAATTGTATTAGTGTCTTGATATTGCAGTTTATTGTTTTGTTTTAACAGCAAAATCCTTCCTCTTGCTTATTAAATCATGTCAGAAACTTCCTTGAGAGCCAATGATGACAGGCGAATATGATGTCAGTTTTTAACAAGATGCCAACCAGAGGTTTAGGAGAGCTGATTTTTATCAGAAGCTTTTATACTACTTGTGTAGTAAAAAAATACATCGTGAGTAGCATCCGCGTCTCACGCTTGGTGAAAAGGGCACCACACTGCATGAAACCTAGGGATGCTGGGCTGAGCAACGCTTCCTTTTAAGAAGACTGTGCTCCCAAATTAACTTGTTCTGATGCTAAGCATAGCAGAAGCAGTGCTGCTGCTAAGCAGAACAATTGCTTTTCCTTTGTAGTCTGCCTGCTGGTTTGTTCAGGCCTGCTTTGTGTTCAGCCTTGGCTGGGTCTGGGACAGTGGTTCAATAACTGTGAAGCTCTGTGTTTAGATCCTAGCCAAATCAGTGACACACAAAATCAGGGCAGGCAGTGAATCGCCAATGTGCCAGGTTTGGGAAATCAGCCCTCTGAAGAGATGAGCCAATATCCTGTATTTATTTTGCTGTTTTCTGTACCCATTTGTCTTGCATCTGGGTATTTAATACATATTTCCAACCAGCAACACATCAGCCTTAAATTAAATTCCCTACTAGGGATAGGAAAAACCAGGCCCTTCCTTCCCCGTGCTGTTCCAGCTGCGTAGCAGTCACCAAATACAAGACCACACTCCCCCCAGCCCTCCTCCCTCTCCTCTCCCTCCCCAAAAGCAATTTTAAACTGCTTGACTGAAAGCAGTATTTGAATGGGGATTTCAGATACGGACTCAGGCTTTCTCTTTAGCTCACCGTGAGAGAACAGTGCAGAGTAAATGGTCGATTGCAGTGAGCACGCTGGCTGTAATTAACTTCAGTATTCGCTAGGTAAAGAATTGAGGAATGGATCAGATGCACCTAAAATGAGCATGGTAGCGCTAAGTATTAAAAAAAAAGGTTTAAAACAAGGGCAAATTTTACCAAAAAGATAAATGGGGACTTCTGCCTCCTCCCCCTTAGCCAACCGTGGTGTCAGAATGCCAGGAACATGCAGTGTGGAGAAGGAAGCAGGGAAACAAGGCAAAAACATGGTGGTGGAAAGGCAAGCGAGAAGAAAGAGTATGGTTTCCACAGGTCCCCCCTTTTCAGCCTGCCACCAGTCTCAGGGGTGAGCTGAGCATTACTGTGCTCCTGTAGGGGTTGCACAAAGGAGACTTTGGGTCTGGCCCATGCTCTCCGTCTTGTATAATGTCTTCCGTGAGCTGCTCGGGCTCCATCTGAAAGCTGTTGTGCTCCCTCCTTCTGTACTGATTAGCAGGCTTTTAAATACCCAGACTGCTTTGGTAGTAAGAAATCTGTGTCTAATTTCCAGATGACATTTGTTCTTGTGCTAACATTGCCCACTTATTTAGCTTGTTCCTCTTTCTGTCCCCTTACCTTGGAGATATTTATTGAGGCAGTTGTGCTCAGCCATGGTTTTGCAAGGCTGACCAAAGCAAGCCCCCTTCAGTCTCCTTCATGCTCCTCTCATCACCCTGGACCTGCTCCAGGGTGACTGTCTCCTCCTGCATTGGGGAGCAGCAAGGGCAGGGGAGCTGGGAGTCGAGGATGAGGGCAAGGTGGGCAGGACAGTGGCCTCACTGGCAAGACCCTCGTCCCACAGCACTGAAGTGAGCTGAGCAGGGCATGTCCACCGGCAGTCACCAGGGTCAGACGCAGCCCAGCGATTGCAGACACATCCATAGCAATGAGGCAGGTCTGAGGTCAAGCCAAGAAGCCAGTCCACGGGTCAGGGTCAAAATGTAACTCAGGCGGGGACCAAGGGCAAGTGTCGGAGCTTAAACACAGCTACTGAGCCGACGGGTCGAGGCCTCGACGAGGCTCCTCGTAGTCCTTTCCATGGCAGTTGGACCAGCACGGTTAGCCAACGGCACCGTGCCAGGGCTGACCCTGCACCGGAGCAGCCCAACCCCCAGGAGCAGGGGAGCAGTGGCAGAGACCCTTGGGGTGATCAGGGAGGGCTCTGAAAGGCTGGAAGGGGGGTAACCAGACCTCCAGCCATCAGCACAGATAAAGTCTTTCTGCTGCTGCTTATTAGAGATTCTCTACTGGAAATATCCCCCCCACCACTCACTGACAGACCTTACATCACATTTTTCACATCTGTGTCGTATTTCTGGCTCATAGTTCTCTCTTGCTTTGTTGATCTCACATGAACTTCCACCTCCTCTGTCACCTCCATTCGGCATATCCCCATCTAACAGCAGAAAATCCTATTATTAATCCTGAAATATGTGCCTTTGGACATTCACCTGAACTTTGTCCCTCCAGTCCTAAATAACTTCCAATTCTATGAGAGACTCTGATCTTTCACCATTTTAACTTTTTGCTACTTGAATGACTGCTTCTCCTGCCAAGTATTTGCTCACCTGAGTCTGGTGCTGCTGGCTAGGAAGAGGAAAGGGACTACAGAATTCTTCCATCCTGTGAGTATTTCTGACTTTGACAAACCTAATACTATGACACAGATGTCCTCCTTTTTTTCTGTTTCTCTCTATTTCCTTCCATGCCCTTCTTTTCTCTTGTCCTCTCAACCTGCACTTTTAAAGGTTTTAAAGGTGTGGGGGTCATGTTTCTTTCAGAATTTTGAGTGTGGAATTGCACTTAGATGCTGGTTCATATCATTTGGGCTGTGCTTTTAAGAAAGTGTGCCAATTAGTGAGAGTTATCTCTTGTACATTAGGGTGGGGACACTTTGTTGAGTTGTATTTCAAGTAATGAAGGTGGTTTTGCCTTGCTGCAGAGATGAAAGACCCTTTGGCAGAAGTGCAAAAATATCACAATTTGGTTTAAGAAAACAAGCTTCATCGTAAAGTTTCAATTGTTGATGGCATGGATCATTGCTTATGGAAGATTTTTATCTGGTAGGTTGGCAGTTTTGAATCCGATTAAGTTGTTTAGGTGTGAACATTTACTCCCATGTTTCTGGTCCTTTGAAACCTTTGGGTGAGATGAATTTGGAGACGGATATTTTTCTCAGGTGAGGTGCCACTGCACATCTGCTGGGACGTTCTGCTTGTTGGGAGCTCTTGCAAGAAGTAGAGATACTGAATTTCCCAGGATAAGTGTTTATGAAACCTGACAAAACTCATGTTGTTGTATATCACACAAGTTGTGAAAGGTGTGTATTTGTGTTTGTGTCTAGGAGAGAGAGAAGTTGAACACGTAAAGCTAAATACAGCAATACACCAACCCTTCTACCTTCCCCCCTGCAAAACATTACACGTTAACAAGACTTCTGGTTTTGGAGAGTCTGCTTTAAGACATTTTAATGTTAGCAGTTGGCAAGCTGATCCTAGTGGTTTCCCAAGTCCCCCTGCCATTACTCTTTTCCATGATATTTTGCTGAAAGACAGTCTTCTCCAAGACGGTGAAAGGCAGTGTGGTGACTGCATATGAAGAAGGGACTATGTTTTCCAGGCACACAGTGACATCAGTTTCCACACTGACAACTGAGCTTGCTCAAACACACTTCCAAACAACAAGATCTTTGTGGTGGAGTCTAACAAAAGCCTTAGTCCCTAATGTGGGGCCAGGCCCAAATCATCTGTGTGCAAATGACCCCGTGGTGCTGCCAGTGTCATTAAGACCTGTGCCAACCTGTGGTCTGAGGGCTGTTTGCACAAATTTGTCTAGCTGGGAAGGGTAGCTCTGGGCAGTTTGCTTCTCTTTCAAAGTTTCTAAGAGGAATGTCCTTGTGCTAATGGTGAGAGCTCTCCTCTTTTATGGAGCCCTGCCTTGTTCACTGCATGTCTTGCTGGGGCACAGAGAGCAGGCAGTGTCCCATGGGGGCACTGCATGGTCCCCCGAGCACCTGCTGCTGTAGGGTACCCCTGCTTTGCTTGCCTTGAGTTTTGCTGAACAGAAAACTGTGGAGAATTTTGATTTATCACCTTTTTAGGGTGAAAAACTTATGGGAGCAGAGGGTGACTTGTGCAACAGTGACAGAGCTGCTAATCAGACTGGCTGTGTAAAGTGTGCTTTCCCTCGTGCTACTCAACACTTACTATTTAACAAATTAATTAGCAGTGGGAAGGGATGTAAATGTATAGTGAGAACCTGAGCTCATCACCTGTGAGTAATTACAGCATCTTTTCCTTTCTGCTGCTGTACTACTTCTGATGAGAGTTTGTGAAATGCACTGGTAGTCAGCCATCAAAATATTTATTGGCTTGAGCAGAATGGAATGCTGGCTATGTATGCAAGTTCTCAAGGCAGCAAGTGAAGGAACTGATTTGATGGGATGTGACAGCTTCTCCGTTGTTGATTTTCAGTACTGAACCTAAAGTTCAAACTGCTGCCTGGAAAGATGTTGAATGGGGGCAGAGATCAATAGTCCAGTTATGCTTCAAAAGATTCTGCACCCAAATTAAAGTGAGCTTTAGTAGTCAGAGATACTCCTCAAAATAGGAAGTTGACTCCATTAAGGAAACTTCATGGACATTTTTAAAACTGACAACAGGCTCTTAGCATTATTTGTTGGTAAAATTGAATGGGAGTGACCTCATCCTGGATGGGATCTTGAAAATCCTTTCCATTTCCTGATGATTTCATTCTTGGGCATGAAGAAAAGTCGCATGTTGCTGGAGAGGGGCATCCCCATTCACCTCTGCTGCAAATCCCAGTTCCCTGGTGATTCTCCCCCAATGCCTTGACACATCTGTATTCTGACATGCCTGATGCGGCTTCTTCTATGTGTATAAAACAAATGAAAAAAAATCCTTGTTGCTAAGCTACCAACCTCTGGAAGATAAACTTTAACCGAAGGTTACAACCCGCTGCTTAGCAAAGCTCTGGTTTTGAAACTCCATCACTTTCTTCCAGCTCCCTCTGAACATTTCTCCCTGAAAATATCTGTCACTGCTGTCACAGGACGGCTCACCCTGCCGGGAAGGCCACAGTGTGCTTGCCTTTGGGGCTGCCTGGCGAGGGCGGGCTACCGAGCAGGCAGCCGTGAGCGCTGATAGCGCCAAGTGGTCACCTCCCTCCCTCCCTCCTGCCTCTCCTCTTGCCGCCTTTCACTTTCCGTGGAGGGGAGGCACAAAAGGAAACTCCACTTTTCAAGACTGTTCAGTTTGTATCAGCCGAAATGTGTTTTCGACTGAACAGTCACTTTCTGTGCAGACAGTGACAGCTCAATTGGTCCAAGGAGGGGGGCGGGAGGGGGTGCTAAGGTTTTCTTTCACTTCTTGTAAGGTTAGACCATGTCAAATGAGACAGTTGAAACAACACCCGGTTTGTTTGTCTTGCGGCCTGGACCGGGGTGTGAAATATTAGGACAGCAGCAAAGTGTCTGCATCTCTCCACAGCTGGAGGACACCTCCCACACAGCTTCTGCCCCTCTTCTCACTCAGTGGAGACCTGCAGAGCACCTTTCTCTGGATAAAGGCTCCCTTGGGTGCCAGGTTTCTGGCCCTGGACTCTCCCTTGAGCATCTGAACAGATCAAAGGCATGTTTGAAGGGCTTTACTAAGCTCTCACCCTTACAAGTTCCTTACTTGGGATATAGGATTGATTGAAGTAGAATGCTCAAGTTTCAGGTTATCCCTGAGACTATTCTTTCACTCTAGGCTTCCTTTCTGTGCTTCTTTCCCTTAATGCTATTGCTGCATTATGGTCTTGATTGAACCACAAGCGTAAACCAGTGCAGCTGGTGAACTTGAGAGCAGGGGACAGAATCCACAACTTTGTGGTTATAAGAAGCATGGCATACCTTCGTATTTCCTTCTCAATCTCTCTCCTTCCCCATAAAACACAAACTATGCTATTTTTGCCCAGTCTCTGCATTACAGCAGTAGTATTTATACCCTTTTTCTACAAAAGATTATCATAGTTTGTGAACAAGACCTGCTTTAACATGGAGTGAGGGTTTTTTGGTTGTTCTTTTTTTTTTTTTTTTTAATTGCCGTTACTAATTATTTTGGGAGGTTGTAAGCACCAGCAGAGGCTGATAAAAGTCTCTAAGAGGTCAGTCCTGCCCCTACTTAAGCTATTCTTCAGGAAAGCCTTTCAGTCTATCCCTACAATGACAGAGCACTGATCTCAATTCTGCTCTATCTCGTGGAGAACCAGTACTCAGAGGAGTGAACACAAACTTTTAAGAAAGCTCAGAATCCCAAACCATGTCCTGCTCGAACTGTCGAGTCTGAAGAGGGAATGTTTTATATTGATCCTATAAGGAGCATATATAAGTTAGTATGTTAGTCTGACTAAGACAGATGAGACTGGTAAAGCTTCAAGTGTAGTAAGAGCACATGCCATCAATGTGAATATATTATCTCCACTGGGCACACCTACTTACCTTAATTCATGCAATCCTCTAAATAGGACATGTAAGGATCTGTGGTCCAGAGGGAGGTAACGCAGCTGGGTGTGAAGCAAAGCAGGCCCAGAAGCTCAACAGCTTTGTTAAAAGTGCGCAGCCTAATGTGTCCTGTTGGGGATGAGATGTGTGGATTCAAGCGCACAGTCATTGCCCTGGCTGTGGGTCCATTGCTCCCAGACCTATGCTGGTTGGCGTAGGCTGGGGCACACTGGAACATGTGGGTGCAGCAGTTCAGGTCTCCATCAGCTGTGGGACCTCTGCCTCCAGTTTGTGACACAGACGTGACTATCATCTCCTGTGTGACTTAGAGCTTTCAAATCTTGTAAGAGTGCTGTAGATTATTACAGTATCTTTTCCAGTCAAAAGCTGGATGCTCTTTATAATTAGCTAGGTAAGCACTGAAGCTCCATGACAGGAGTTACGCTGTTTATTTCAGGATGCCCTGAGTTATTCTAGACTATCAGGTACTGGGGAGATGTACAGAGTTTCTTTCTTTGCTAGGTGCTGTGGCCAGGCCCATAAGATTTAGAGAAGACCTTGAAAGTTTTTTTGAAGAGGTGGCAATGGCACTTTTTGAAGGCTGAGGAAGGCTATCTATGCCGAAGGGGAAGGGGAAGGGGAAGGGGAAGGGGAAGG
>VYZM01011944.1:43527-55369 GCA_013398915.1 Dromas ardeola | reverse complement strand
GGAATTGTTTGTTTTTTATTATAAATAAGCCCAGCCTGACAGGGTGCCTGTGTGCCATGGATGAAGCTCAGTCCAACCTGAAAGCTATAATGCTGCTTGACAAAAAGTGAAGGAAATAAACCCACTGGGACAAATTGTGCTCGGACCAGGCATCCCTCCCCTACTCCAGACCATGTGCAGGCGGGTCCCGGGGTGCTGCAGTGCTCTGTCTTGCTGGGGCTGATGTCTGAGCCCTGACACAGCCTGGCTATGGCCCTGCCACCGCTCCTGGGAGGTGTCAGCCATGCTCTGGTGGTGCTGGCCCTCGGAGGTCTTCAGCCCGCCAACACAGCACAGCCCCAAAACCTCCCCTAAGGAGACATCCCGTTCGCCAGGCAGTCCTTGGTTATGGAGAACGCACAGGTATATCCTCCACTGAGGGCACGTTATGTCCAATTAGGCCTAATGAGAGTTCAGTCCAGGCATCAAAGGAGGGAGAGACAATAGCAAATGCACAATACTCTTCAATGGTCCCTTTACCAAGAGGAGGATGTAATTATTGTGTGGCCTTTAACATAACAAAGCCTATATGTTCATACTGCGCCCCGGCATCCTGGGGCCCCTCTCAGCTGGGACCTCTGGACATCACAGCAACCACCTGCGTGATGGAGGCCTGAACTGGAAAAGTAAAATAGGGATTATTATACAAATATTACCACAACAAGCCGATTTACAAATTCTCTGAGGCAAGTGTCCAGTGGCACAGTTCTCTTAGAGTTTCTGTAACAATTTTAAATAGCAGTAAATCCCCAAACAGATGAATCCATATCTATGTCACTCTCTCCTCTCACTTTCTTACAGGGTCCCCTCCTGTTTTCACCTGCCTTGTGGAAAGCCCCACAGAATATGTCACAGAAATCTCCAGGGAATTGTAAAATCAGTGAGTCTCTCTAGAAGAATGCAAGGTTTTGGGCTACATTTTCACTTTGACAATCAACCCTGTTATTTCACAGTTCCAGGGAAGTGCCTAAAATTTGATCATTTAAAAAAAAAATGGTGTTTTCACTTATGACAGGCTCAACAAATCTTGACATTTACTATCTAAGGCTATTTTTAATGCCTAGAAGTAGAAACTAATGAACAGATTTTCTTGGGACAACTGAAAACTGAGACTTGATTGAGAGTCTCAGTGCTGGAATTTGATGTAGATAGGCTGCCTTTCCTGCCAGACAAAGAGGCTGACCGCCTGCTGCTCGTCTAAAATAGACCCCCAACCTCATGATGTCAGAGTGAGTTTTGCCGTGCCCTGGGCCAGCATTTAATGGATCAAAATGTGTAAGTCCATCACCCTCTACAGCCAAGCCTGGGTGTGCTGGAAGGGATGATGGCAGCACTGTTGGGGGACGAAGGGGAGACAGAGAGGTAGGGAGAGTCTGCTTCATCCCCCTCTCCACCCATCCTGTTGATTGGTGAAACATGGTAAGACTCACATGACTTGAAAAGTAATACTAGCCTTTGCATTGTCACCTTTCCGGTTCCTCTTTAGCTTGGAAAATGTTATACTTAGAAAGCAAGATTTGGAACCTATTAAACAATATGATGTTTCACAGGTAGTTTTGCATCTCAGCGGTGACTGTGAGCAATGCTTGCTACCCTGCTGCCAAATGGAATACCAGCTTCCTCCCATAATCCCAGGCCTGACTGCCATTTAGCTCCTTTCCCTACAGAGAAATTAATACCCTAAATGTTAATACCCACATGTATTAATAGAGATTAAAATGTATTAAGAGATTTAATTAAGAGATTAAAATGAATATAGCTTTCTGATGAAACGAAATGCCTAAGTTTTCCATACATTTGGTTTTTTTTTCTTCTTTTACTGATATAGTCCTCCTAACAATAAGGCTTGCAAAGATGTGAGTGCATGTGTGTGTACACTCTCACACACGCAGAGCCTGGATGTGAAGCATCTAGTGTCTGTATGGCGCTAGCACTGGCAGTCTATAGTTGGTACAATGCTAGTCATTGATGTGGCCCACATCATAAGATCATTCATTTAGAGCAAAGGATCCTTCTCTCTTTACTTAAGATTTCACTGCCTCATTTGCAAAGAAAATAAGAAAAAAAAAACAACAGAGAAAATCTGCCATAAAGAAATAAAAAGCAGATAAGAACAATGACACATTTCTTAGATGATATGATAGCATGACATTGTTATTCCTTTAAAAAGGCTACTCCCTTGAACAGGGATGAGGAGGGAAGAGATGAAAGCAAAAATTTGTTTACTTGGCAATTCCATTCAGTGATGACTCAGAAAGCCTCTGGACCAGGGCCCTCTTGTATTAGATGCTATATGAAGATATTTTAAGAGTCATATAACATAATCCTGTTGTATTTTATGCATCATATTGCAGAATTTAATATAAATTATGAATAATTGCTAAAGTGCAACAATCTCAACAATCTGCAACAATCTCTCTCATAGCAATGCTCTACCTCCCTCTCCACAATAGCTTTGTTCCTTAAAATGGGCAAAAAGATTTATAAGAAGTTTTCAGAATAATGTACTATTAAGAGTTTCTGTAATCTTATGTTTTATTCAATAAACTTTTTCCTAGTTCACTGTGTCACATATATACATATACTCCTATGGAATCTATTGTGGAATTAAAGTGGTTGTTGCAGTATACTTCCCACAGTTTAAGAATACATTCTAACAAAAACCCCAATGCCAAATAAAGATACACTGCCCAATACTTTGATCTTCACTATTCTAGTCACAAATATATGTCGACTTTTTCACCACTTCAGTCCTGAGTGGGAGAATTTATACAAGTGACCCGGGTCTGTAAGCCTTTAGGAACTGCACTGTGTATTTATGAAGCATTTATAGAGCACTGCAAGAATATATAGTCAACAATAGTCTTCAGTGAACAGGATTTCTTATAGGAAATCAGATTCGTGCTAATCCAATATCCTGTTACAAGAAGGGGCTGTACATGTTGTTTCACAGAATGATGCAATCAGCCCAGAAGTTGGTGATTAGGAGATAATGTGCTCTAGGGGAAAGGCTCTTCTCAAGCTGGAGGATGGGGATGATGCCCTCAAGCCAGAGAGTTCATTTCTCATTCTGAATTTTGCTTCTAATGCTTGATACTTGGATGCTGCGATCTCTTTTTTTTCCAGATAAGTATTCAGTGATTGATCAAGCAAACCAGGGGTTTTCTTGGAGTTACAAGGTTGGAGTAAGGTTGAATGAATAGAGCATGTTAAGTACTGGGGAGAGAGGCTGATGAAAGAGCACGTAAAAAGGCTGAGTGGTGGCTTCCTTATGGGTTTGTTTCCAAACATGTTAATAGATGTGTCTTTCTACTGTTCTCTTCCTTTTTCTAATGTGAGCTTTTCAGCATAAAAGCTATTTTTGACACAGGGTTATTTTCATATTTGCATAAAAAAATTCTCTAGTACTGCCTTAACACACAGTCAGGATTTCTTATGGTTAGTGAATATATGGATGAAACCAAAATCAATTTGACACCCGTCTATACGGCACAAAGGCCGAGATGGGGTGCAAGCTAGAGCTCACGCAAAGCTGAGTAATGCTAGACTGTTATCTTGTCATTAAGAATTGCTTTGAGTCCCTATCTGTTCAGCAACTCTAATTAATGATCATTTAACTGTACTGTCAGCCCCGTTTAAATCTGAGTGTTGCCAGTTGCTTCCTTCATGCAGGCAGCCAATAGGTGCTGGGGGAGTCGTTCATGCATAGCATTGCCCCAGTGGCTCTGGGCCTATAGCATCCCAGTTTAATAGGGCATTCAGGGCTCATTAGCGAGGAAACACATCAGGAGTGACCGCTCCACTGCCACACGTTGCAACTAATAGCCTCGCCGAACAGAATCGTTTCTGTTTCTGCTCACTTGTTTTTGAATCCTTTCAATGTCAACAAGTGGTCATGTCGGCAGGAGCCCGCCATTCTCCCCAACAGTTTTATCCGTTGCTCTCCTGAGCCAGACTTGTGTCCTCCTCCATTGTTCCAGCCACAATGGAGCCTGAGCAATCACAAAGGCTTCACAGCCATTCATCATCAGCTCACGAATTCTGGGGTTGAGATTACCCGCCAAACTTTTGGGCCATCGTTTTGGCATGATGTGTGAATGCCTGCGAAATACAAATAGTTTCTGAAGTTTACACTTTTGTTGCAAATGCACAGAATGGTGGTTGGGGGGGCTGGGGTGAGGGGCCCGGATGGAGGGAAAGAAGAGGAAATAAACCCCGACATTGCTCTGGCTAAAATAAGAAAAGGTCCTGTGGAGGGGAGATAAGAGACAATGAGATTGCTGCTGGAACAAGAGGTGTAGAAAGGAGCAACTGGGGAAACGGAGGTGTGTCCAAAAAAGTGTAATCACACTTTTGGCTTACAGATTTGGAAACGGTCCCTTGGCTTTGTGGGGAGGCACAGGCAGCTCTTGGGTTGCTGGGCTCCGGGAGGCGCAGAGACGGGGTGCCCCTGAGCGAGCTTCCCAGAACCCGTCTCCTCCTTCCATTCATGGGAATAACCAGCATTTCTTCCTGGTTACTGGAAACATGACTGGCAAAAGGCTCACTGGAAGCATACACCTGCTGCTTGTTATTTGTGCTAGGTTAGCATTTAGCCCCTGTTGTGCTAAATGGAGAGTGAATGGATGTTTCACACCTGAAGACCGGAGAACTGAAGGTGTAGTGACTTTACCAGGGTCAAACCATAAATGTCAGAGATGAGAATCAAAGCTAGAGCGCGTGTGTTCCAGTTTATTTGGGTGTATTACTTTTACAGTGTCATGCTCTTTCCTACATCTGAAGTGATTGGGCTGAATCCTGCCCGCTTGAACACCAGCAAAACAGACATTCATTTATTGTGCACTGGCCACTGCCTGGACATGCTCAATACACCCAAATGTGTATTTTTCCTCCAAATGTTCCACTTCGGGTGATGAGGAAACGGAGCACTGTGACTACAGTGCATAACAGTGCCATCAGATGTTTGCTCAGCACGTGGCAGAGAGCTTGCTGGACACCTCCACCTCTTCCGTACCGTGTGCTGTTTCATGGACTTTGCATCGTGCTAATTTTGCCTGAGGATGAATCCTAGTCAAAAGTATTTGATTATAGGACCATTTGGAAATCCCTGTGAGTATCCTACAGTCATTTTAGCAAGTCAGTTACAAGGGAACAAAGAGTGTTCACAAGAAAGGCAAAGGTGATTTTTTTTTTGTCTGTCACTGGAAGATTACGTTTGTCATAGACCACAATGATGGCAAAAGATGCTTTTCAGTACAAGTGCCTAGAAATGGTCTCCTATTCTGTTGTCCACTGTGTATCGACGAGAGAGTTCTTTTGTTGCCCGTCACAATAATCTGAATGAAAAAAAAAAAAAAATTAACTGCTTTACTCTTTTTTTCTTCCAACAGGACAGTATCCACTATATGGCCTGGGCTATTGTATAAGTACCAAGAAGTATTGCATGCCTACCAAACACATTTCCTGGCAAAAGTTTTGGGTGTAGAGCTACAGCTGTCTTCACCACCAAAGGTAACAGAAAATACTGCAAACATTTTTAGGCCTTGTTTTATGCGATCATTGCCCTTCAAAAACAGTCACAAACCACTAATTTGGTAAATACTGGGTTTCCTGTTATCACATTGAGACCTGCTGAATGTGTAAGGGACTAACTCTAAAAAGCGGGCTGTGTGTAATTCCTGGTTATCTATTGTTTGTTTCTCTCTTGATTTCAGTATAGTTACACCCAACTGATACTGCAGCAGGGCAGGTGTTTCTTCTTGCCTCCCGTGGTGTAAAGCAGGAATACGCAAAGCAAAACAACTGCCTGCGATATGCTTCAGTGCTGTTTGAAGTTTGGGTATAAATGAATGAGCCTGATCTAGTCTTTCTTTGAAACTAGGCTGGAATAATCCCACCTGTTTCATTCATGTGTGGTATGTACAACTGTGAGGAGTTGGACTCCTGCATGAAAACCTTGAGGTCCAGTTGTCTTGGTAATTACCATGTCTAACTGTTGGGTGAGTCATCGCCAGCAGTAAAATCTTTATGAAGCACAGTAAAATAAATACCATGAAGTCAAAGTCCCTGCCACAGCAAGCCCCCATGCAGGGATTTGTTGAGTGAAGGACTCACAGCTACGTCCATAAACTGTACCTTGCACTTGAGTGCCCAGAGTATTCACCACCCAGGGGCATCCCCAGCCCCAAGTTAGGTGCTGAAGCTGTTCAAGTAAGACCGAGGAGGCAAAGGCAGGTGGGAATGGAAACCACAAAAGCTCAGCGGGGAACCACATAGGCTAGAAATCCCCCCTTGCTGCGTTTTGCTTGTGGCTGATCTAGTAGATGGGCACAGGGAACACTGATTGTCAAGTCTTGCAGAGAAGATAAGCAGAAGAACATCACAACAAGGAATCTCAGCAGGTTTAGGCATAATCTAAGTGCCTTTCAGCCGCCAGGACTTAAATGGGCATGCCCACGCTCAACACAACATCTTTAGGGATCCCTAGAAATACCAGCACAGGGACCTCACCTGTCCCTGGGGTTAGGCAGCGGCTTTGCAAAACTGATGTGCAGATGTGTATTGTGGAGCAGTGGAGGAAAATCCTGACTTTGGTAAATCCGACGGGGGTTTAGCATGAATATGTTTTCAGGTACTTGCCCTGGTCACTCCTACCAGTGCCATAATGGTATGCATCTATTCAAGCTTTTCAATGACAGAATTTTTCTTTTTTCTTTTCTTCCTTTTTTTTTTTTTCCCCCTCTCTAAAGCAGCTTATGAAAGAGGTAACTGCTCCTTTTCACAGTCAAAGCAGGATATTCTGAACTGAATGCTAACTAGACTTGGGGCCAGACTGAAGAAGGGTTTGAGCAGTTGTTCAGACATGGGGTTTTGGCTCCAATATCATAAATAATAGCATAGAGGGAAAACTGTATCTGGAAAATGTATAGATAGTAGCCTCTGAAATTTCTTTATTTTTTTCTAAAAGGTGGAAGTTTTCCTTAAGAGAAGGGAAATCATGGTATTTAAAAATGTCTTTCTTTTTTTGTTGTTCTTGAATTTTGCAGAAGTTTTATGAGATTGTTGATTAGCTTAATGGACTTGGAGGCCTTGGAATTGAGTCTGGGTAGTTAAAGCACCCTGGTGCTCTTCACAAAGCTCCCCTCTGAGTTTCATGTAGCCCTCTACAGCTGGATACTACATCTCTTCTCGAGGAGAGGAGGTCCTGCAAAGACTTAACTGTATGCATTGGCCTAAACATAAACCGCTCATTTGCTTAAAATTCCACACATTACGATGAGTTTTGGTTATTCTGAAAGAGAAATATAGTGAAAGTTATGTGAATGCCTAAATTTGTGGATTTGGGGTATGCATGTGAACAAAGCAGTAGACTGAGAGGTGTGCTTGCCCCCCAAAGCAGAGGTTTCTCATTAAAAAATGCTTTTTCTTCATAGCTTCCAAAATCGCATCTGAACATAGAGTGTTTCACTATCTAGAGTAAATGACTGAAAATTCTTTTTTAAAAAAAATATGATTTAGAATGAAAGCAGAGAAAACACCAAAAAATAGCATGTAGGGAAGTATTTTGAACTATATTGAGCAGCTGGCTGGGGGCAGGCTTTGTCCCTGTACTGACCACATCAGTAAACGATACTGATTTCTAGTATCAGATACCACGCTGGTATTTCAAAATGTCACATCTACATCATGGCTTCTTTTCTTTTCATCACCAGATACGTTATTCAGTGGTAAGTAAATTGGGCACCTGAGCTGTGACGTAGGTATGTAAGAACCTAAATCCTGTATTGCTCGGTGTCTTGCTTCGCATTCCACATTCGGCCGCAAGTGTTATTTTTAGGCCCGAAAGTTATATCTAGGTTAAGCCAAATAAAAATCTCCCTTACCTCTGCCATGGTGCAGAAGGTCATTCTACCTTCTTTTGTTGAAATCTCTTCCATGCTTCACAGCTGGAGCTCCTGGGTTTAAATAGCAACATTTATGCAGTAGGGGTAACTGTAGGTATAACAACAGTGTAAGACAGCTAGAGTGTGGTGGTAAGAGGGAAAGCTTAGGCTTCAATACCAGTCCCACGGAACTGATAAAAAGGGTGAGCCCTTTTGCGAGCCAAGCCAGTTTTCACTGCTGCGTGCTCCTCTGAACACAGGGGATTGCCTTTGGTGCAGAGCTTTTATGGCCTCAAAAGTGCAATTCCTCTCACACTTACTAGGGATGTGATCTTGCTTTTTCTGACTTCGGAGTAACTGATTATCCAGGGAAAAACTAAATGAGCAAAACCAAACGCTGTATTTCTAGTGCAAACTTTATTGCATAGCTGTTAGTTTCTCTCTCTCTCTCTCTTTTTTTTTTTTTTTAAGGGCAAGTAACTTAAAGAATAGCCTTTCCTTGTTGATTGCTCTACCATTCATCGGACAGCGTATGGTTTTTGTCTTGGGAATCATCCAACATGTCACAAAGGAAGTGATACTGGACAGTTACTAGGCAGCTTTTGTATACTTTGGGGATGGGGGAAGATGGTATTTTAATAGATTTCCTTGGGGATCTCTTAGAAGAGTAATTTAATTGTTGAAATCAAATTTTGGACCCCTGTCACAAATCATTACCTTATCTTTCATCCATCTATTCCCTTGTTGTTCAAACTAATAAAACATGCACACTGCCCTCCATTCATGTGATTCCCTTCATATGTTTTTAACTGGTAACCCCGGCTAATAATGGGTACGTGGCCTGTTTCTGACTGAGGATTTTTTTGAAGGAATGGATAGTTTCTCTAGCTACCACATCAACAAGGGTGGCAACACATTCACTCAAAATGAAAAGCCACAGAACCACATGAGTAGTGGTGAAATTCAAGCAGGAAAATGACTGAAAGAGGAGGATGAACCTGGAGTGTCTCCCCAAATATTCACATTCTGATCACTTGCACACAAATTCTGTGTGAGCGAGCTGTTGATGAAGCGATCTCAAGCCCCTTCTTGGTAGAGCTGTTTGTTGCCATTGCTATTGGTAGTGTTTTATCAGTTCTGACTTTCTCTCAGTAACGCTTTCAGAAGTTAGTTTGCTGAATTTTGTTGCAGCTATGTGATTGAAGCATCTGAGACGAAGTGCACCCTCTTCTCTCTCTCTCTCATTTTCTATCTTCTCTCACCCCAGGACTCTCTGTGCCTGCCCTGCTTTGGGGAAACAGTTTGTGGTCCCACTGCCTCAGCTGCTCCTCGCCACATCCAAGCAATGGGCCACCTGCAGAAAAACAATCAGGAAGCATCTGTGTCCACCCTGCCCCTCTTGCCAGCCTCTATGGCCTCTCTTATTTGCTCAGGAGCTTGCAGCTCCCTGTTGTCAGTCTGAGTGCTGCAGCTCTCCTGAGGATAGGAGTGAAGATTTCCATTCCAGCAATTTGAACAGTAAGGAGGTGGTGGGGGGAAGCTCCGAGCTGGCAGAGGCAAGTTAAGGCAAGAAAAAGCAACCAGGCAGCAGAGTCAGGGCAATGTGTACTGTGAGGTTAGTGGTATGGTCTCAGAGCATCCTTAACCCTTTGCAAAATCTCAGACAACCTTGAAGCTCCTTGAATTTGATCTGAGGGCTGGCTGCCTCAGCCTTCTGGTCACCCCCTGAATTTAGGAGTGGAGAATGGAAGTGTGATTAGGCTGCTGATTGTATGGGCACTGAGGTATTTTGAGTTAAGTGATTGTGATTATTTATAGACAGGATTTCTGAAAGCACTCAGGCTTGGCCCAGATCTACTAACATGGGGAAAAACTGGAGTTTTAAAAAAAGGAATCACTGCGTCATCAAAGAAGTCCTCCTTAAGGCACAATGCTCCCTTTACAGGCACTGAAAGAGCAGCATCCATCCCTACTGTTAAATATTTATCATCTAAAATAGTAGAAAGCAGAATATTGAAGAGCATCAGGTCCGAAAAATAAAAGGAGGTTATAGGTAGCAGCTGCACCTATATTTGCTCACTCGTTTATTGACTACAATTCTATGGTCACTTTTTGTTTTTCACTACAGCATCCTTTCAAATTCTGTTCCCTTTCACCTTAAGAAATATTCTCTGAGCTCAGAAAAAATATATTTAGAAACATAATGAATGGCTTAAATAATGATGACATTTCGGTGTTGTTTCCAAAGTCTGGCTGCAATTGCTATCATCTTAAATTGAGAATAATTATGCAAGTTAATAGGTGAGCTTCTGAAATAAAGAGATTTTTTTTTTCTTGCTACTTCAATGAAAATGGGATCAAATCTAGTGCTTCGTGCACCCAGGAGCTGACGCCTGCTAAGTGCAGTTCTTACACATTTCTTTATTCCCAAAGCTAAGAAAACCCTACCTTTTTTTTGTGTGTGTTTCATCAAAAATGTTTTTCTGGAACAAACCAAAACAAACAGAATCCAACCGGTCTTTTGTTGGTCGCGCCACTTCCCAAAAGGGTCCCGGGCACTTAGTGACACAGCATCTGTCTCAGATGCTATTGAAGGCATTCATCCCCTAAATGCTCTTCCACTGACATTCTTTTATACTGTGGTATTTGACAAACTCATACAACTGGGGCAGAGGAAAGGGGAAAGGCGTCTTTTGAATAGGTGGAAAATATTTAATCTTCTCTCTATCTGATTAGCAGTTAAAAATTCTCAGGAACCCAGATGCGCTGTTTCTACTTGTTTTCTAGGTTGGGGGAAACCAAGTATCTATGTCTCTTTTCGTTATTGTTAAAATTATTGTTGTTCTTGCTATTAACAACAGCAATTGGAATAATCCCTGTAGGATTTAAAATTGAAAGCTGGTTGAGATCTCCAAGCTTCAGTGCCCTTTTACTAAATGTGCGTTCAGGATTAGACCCTAGATTTGTGCTGCTTAGTTCGAATTATATTTTCACTGATTTTAAAGGAGAAAATGACTGAATACGGTTTCCTCAGTAGTAAAGCTTGTAGACAGAGCCTAGTGTTGGTCTTTTGAGGACTGTCCCTTTAAACCATCTGAGGTGTTTATTTTGTATGTGAAGAAAGACTTTACTTCTCTGAGTAACATAATCCTGGCTGTGGGTAGAAATAGTGTGTGTATGTGTGGAAGGAGGAAGGACAATTGTTCTTTTTGTTCTTAAAAACCAATGTTCCTTTTTTAAAAGAGATTTCAGTGTAGCCGTCTGTATTCTTCCTCGCTATAGAGAAATCCAGTGAAATAGTATCTATTTCCTCAGATTGCTGTCCTAGACACCGTAACACCACATGGGTAGATGATGTGCTAAATTAGAGGGGATTTTTTATCACCTTTGTGGAAGTGTTTGTTCTTGTATCTTTTCTTTTTCCTCATAAAAAGGAGAAAAAAGAAAGAAAAAGAAAAACTTCACAGAATAGTAAACCTGAGACACGGATTTGAGTGCCAGACAGTTGAATGAACAGGATAATCGGGGTATTTTTTTTGACAGGTGCGACAGCCTGCCTATGACTGGCATTATAATCATTACCATTTTAATAAGGCTCTAATAGGGGGGCCGATAATTCAATGGGGTGTGAGGATCCTAATTCAACTCCCAATCCCACATGAATGTGCTAGAATTTGTGGGCTTTGTTTTCCTCTTTTGTACCCCTGAATGCAAATAATTACTGGCTATAGATTCAAAAATTCTTAGAACTGGAAGCTAAATTAGCTCTCCTAATACTGCACAAGAATGTCAATACTCGGGGGGGAAAAAAAGGAAGTAAGTGGTTTTTGGTTGTTTTTTGTATTACACTTGTGGTACTGCAAAGGTTCTGTAGCTTAAGTGGTTTGGTTGGCAGCGTGAATAATACCAGCACTGTTTCT
>VYZM01011944.1:20353-43505 GCA_013398915.1 Dromas ardeola | reverse complement strand
AAAAAGGAAAAGTAAATGTATTTGTCTGAAAATAATTTCTGAAAAATCATATGCTGCTTTATACCTGCTGTTTTTGTTGATGTTGCCTTGGCCATTCTGGATGTGTCTGTCTATTCCATATTCTTTCAGTGGTGGCTTGTGGTATGTTCAGCGTCTGTGACTGTACTTTCACAGGAGCCCTTTGGGCTCTAGTGTAGCCAGTTTATCCCATTCAGAAGATCTTACAAGACAATTTCAAATATTGTAGCAGTGCCCCCCACAGCAGTTTGAGGCTGGGTGCTGAAGGCGCTCTGTCCTTGCGGGAGCTGCTCAGCACCTGAAAAGAATTGGTCTCTAAACTTAGGAGCAGACACCAATCTCTGCTCAGGAGAGTACTCGTATTTGTGCTCAATAAGTATTTGAATAGCTGTTTTAAAAGCCAGGAGGCTAAGGGGTAAGCAGCCCTTCTTTCTTGCTCCTGCAGACTCCTACCATGTGCCTGACTCTCAGGACACAGGACCGGGTGAGCAGGAACGGACCCCTCCTCGCCCCTCTTCCCGTTGACAAGCAAAACAAAACCCAAAGGGTCTTATGAGTTTTTCTTTTTTTTTTTTCCCCTCAGCAGGCGTATGCAATGAATTTCTCCATTCATTTGTAATCAATAATACATATTATAATTTCTAATTAATGAACAAAAGTGCTACATGGGACAGGACTTTGAAAAATGGAGAGGGATATTTCCATATAACCCCTTGCAGCTGGAATCAGCTTCTCCCGCCCACTATTTCTGATCCCAAATTAGCTGTGGAGTCTTGCCATGATTTCAGTCCTCTTGCTCTTTTTGCACACACATTGCCTGATGTATAGGGAGCCTGAGCAGCACCTGATGTATGAGGGAGCGAAAGATAAGCAAATGCACTTTATACCACGTAAGAGCGGGAAATAACTAAGGTGAACGAACTGATCTGGGAAAACCAGCCTGAACCTTTGCCCCAAACTGAAATGCAGAGTTCTGGAGGTTGGCCAAAATCTGGTTAATCTTTCTCCCTCCCTGTCTTTTAATGGTATTTATGGTTTCACTGCACTTCCTGGTTTCAGCTGGGTCCAAAAGCAGGAGACTGAAATATTGAAGAGGCTATTCACAGTGTTTCCAGCTGGCTAGGACCATGGAATGAAAGATCTCGCACAATAAGGTCTGTTCTAGAAGGATTTTTGCCCAATTTCTATCCTGACGAGATTCTGATGAGCAGCCAAACTGTTAGAAAATTATCCTAATTAAGTTGAAACTTTGAAAATATGCCTATCCACTAAATAACGAACGCCCTTCACCTGAGGAACCTGTGTACAGAGAATTCATCAAGTTTCTCCTTTGCCTCTTTGCGCAGAAGATGTTATTCTTGCTTGACCGTAGAGGATCCTCACTGAATTGATATGAACACAGGCTATTTGTGTTCCCTTCAGGATAATTTTTTTGATGCATTTCAAGATTTCATGGACACTAAGCTGCAAACCTAGATAGTTTCTGTTTTGATTCAGACATTGAAACTCATTCTCCGTGCCATGGTCAATATGAGAGGTGGACAAATGAATGTTTTATCTATTGTGATGAGGGCCTGTCGCTCCAGACTGTGACCTTAACAGGTCGTACGATCTTACAGGCTGGCTGTCTCGGTCAACTAATGACATTTGAGTTATCTCAGACAGTTCTAGGGGGGCACCCTGGAGATTAATCAGGACTACTGTATGAAGACTTTTCGTTCTCAGCTCTCACTGTGGGGCCCCCAGGCATCCTCTTCCTTGTCTGAGCGTAGTGAGTCAGAGAAGGCTTCTTACCACCTCCATAAAGCTTTTGCTCTTCTACCTTTTGAGCCCTCTTCTCATGTTGTGTACACAGGACTGGCAACTGCTTGATTTGGAGGAGAGGGTATCACCATCCAGAGGTGGAAGTGTTCCACCAGCATTGACTGAAAGATCAGAAGCATGCTTTAAATATTGTGCTGTAACCGCATGGAAAGAAAAATCAATTTTTTAAAAAAAAAATTTTTTTTTCTGTACCTATCACCCACAAACTCTTGATCAGCAGATTTGATCCAAATGTTGGACATCTTGCTTAAACCAGATTAGCTGGTGCTAAGCAGCTGTCATTGTGAGGAAACACCATCTTTCTTCAGGCAGAAAATGACAGGAATTGGAAATGATCACTGCCTTTCTGCATATAGTTGGATTTAGGCTAGGTGTTGTCACAGAGCAATCTGAGATACTGGGACAGGCTGTGAAGAGCAAAACCCGGGGAGGTTAATCTTTCCCTCTGTTTTGTTTTACCTTTTGCTGACAATGTGGCCAATTATTCTTCCTGTTTAACAATTTTCCTATTTGGGCTAAAAAGATTGTTGAGAGGTTTGTGAAGAACTGGCTGAAGATGTCCTTCTTTTCCTTAGGCCTTATTCAGTCTCTCTGTGGGTTTAACAACAGTAGCTGCCAGGCTGGAGTTCGTGAGGAGAGGCCCAAGCCACCAGTCTGAAGATGCTGACTTTCCCTTTCCCTAATCCGGCAACTAGGCAATATTTAATTGTCTTGTTGATCTTTACACACGTTTAGTGGGTAGCGCACTTTCTTGCAGATGGAGAACTAGTTAGTTAAAGTTCTCCCAAAAATACTGAAAACAGCAAACACCACCTGACCGGTAAATTTTAGTGACGTTATCCAGGCCCAAAGGATCATGATGCAGCAACTAAAGATTTTGTTTCTGCCTCTTCCACTGGCTTGCTACCTGGCCCCAGCATTTTGCTTCCCTCTGCTGCAGCTTCCCCTTGTCAAAGCAAGATCTAACGCTAAGCTGTGTCCGAGCAGGTCCGTTCATAAAGTGTTTTGGAGAAGGTGCTGCTGCGAAGGGAGCTGCTGTAAAAGTTTTGACCGTTAGCGCTCACTTTGATGTGTCAAAAGTAACCATTTTCCCTAAGGTGCTGGAAGTTTCATTGTGTGAAGAATTTAGATTAACATTAAATACAGAAGGTTTTAGAAATCATTCACCTTGAAGATTGGCAAAACTGGCATATTCACAGCAGAAGTGAAAGACATGTTTTATCTGTGTTGTCCTTTGTAATTATGCTGCTGAATAACAGAAGTATTATCACACCAGGGTTAGTGCCAGAGGATTACCCAAAGTTTTTCAAATGGGATGGTAAAGTGGTGCAAACAGGTGCACAGACAAAGAGCAAAAAGAGGGGGGAAAAGTGAGAGAAAGAAAGCTGAGGCCTTCTAGTTTCAGCCACATAGCAAAATTAATGGTTTCTCTAAATGAATAGCATAGCTAGATTACTATTGAGCCTGTAAAATTAGAGGAATGAGTCAGATTCTTCATTTCACTCCTGTTTTAATTGAAGCAAAGGAGGTCAACCTTATTTGTGTTTCACCTTAAAAAAAGAAAAAAAAAAATCTTTTCATGGGAATAATTTTTCAGTGGACAAAGTGACTCATAAGAAGAATATGGTCTCTGAAATCTGCCTGCCAATAGCTCCCTTTGCAAACTGGATCCTGCTAGCCAGGACTTCTCTTTGAATGTCCCACACGTGTATTAAGAGAGAGAGGGGGGCATTGCTAAATGAAGTTAAAAATGGCTTTACAAGCAAAACAACCAACATAACCACATGGTCCTTGTTGGTGTTGCCTTTTTAATCTATTTTTGAGTGTTGATTTATTTGTGTGCATTAGAGCCACGTGGACGTTTCCTAATCTTTTCATCTCAGAAAATAACGATGTACTTTTGCACAGTTTCTTTGCAAGATTAAACTAGCAGAAGGCTGTTAGTGCCACTTTTGAATATGAAACACTGTGTATCAAGAGGTGAGTTTCAGTATTTACAGTAAATTACCACAAACATACCTGTTAAGGATTTGGATGTGGGAGGGAGGGGGACATTTGGCTCTTCCTCATGGGAAGCTCTCTCTCGTATGGTAGCTTTGGGAACATTTTGTGGTAGGAGGAAGCAAAACTTCAGGGATTTGGGTCTCTGGTGAAAGTGTCTCATCTTGCAGATTTCTGCATTACCTCTGTCTGTTGGCTGTCACTGAGAACGGGGGCATATTTTTGCTTATTGATTGACCTGCATTTGAGGGAAGCCTGCAGGTAACTATAGACTTGTAACTACCACTTTGCTCCCCACAATGCCAGGAAAAGTTGCAGAAGCTCCGTATGAATGAGAATTGCGGGGGGCGGGCCAGGTCTGAGATGACATATTGATGTTTCTCCTGACTAATGCCCTATAGTGGGATTTCTATGATTCTAAGCAAGACCTGGAAGGCAACTATGGCTTTGTTTTGTAATTAGAGTGTGGTGGTCCCTGAAAAGAAACTTCCTGAGAATACTTGCTATAAAGAATTTTCAGTGTAAAATCTGAAATTGCTAGTCCCTGAATCGCGTGGTGTGAGCAAATCATGGGCTTCACAGCTATGCAAATAAACAGCAGCCTTGCGATGCCCCATCCCCTCTGCTCTCCTGTCGGCTCCGTTCTTGTGCATCACTAAAGGGCATTGAAATTGCACAAGTCAGTCCTCTCAGCGGGCTCGGTGCCCTGCTGGCTCACAAGAAAGGGGACAGCGGGGAGTTTAGGGGCAACAGAGTACACATGTATGTGCTCACTCCACATGCACGCCCTGCCTGTCATCCCAGCAAGACCCGTCACCCTCCTGATTGTCGTTTTGATCCCACTTCTTCAGCTGACATGCTTTAAGTCCTCCAGCCAGGGTTGTGAAGGATTGACGCTTTGCTGTCCCAGAAAGAGCCCTGAGATAACACACAGTGGACTTTATGGCGAATCAGATCTGGTTTCTATGTGAATTTGAAGTGGTGGTGTTGACTTGATGACAGTAACTGACCGTTCTTGTCTTGTTTTGCCTGTGTCATAACGTAGCCAAGAGGGGACATCTGAGGTCAGATCTTGGTTTAGAGAAGCTCAGAAACCAGAAATTCAATTACTGTGAGTAACTTCATAGTTTCTGTGGATAAATGTGAATAAATAGCACTTCCTTATGATTGGGACTTTACTAAAATAAAATGGTTTGGTATTATCAAAACAACCTTTTTTTTTTTTTTTTTACTATTATTTGTAAAAAAAAAAAAAAATAAATCTGTAAACTCAGATTTGTTTGACAGGGTCTATATTGCCTAATGGGTAATTATTTCATTTGAAAACCCAAGGCAAGTCCAGTTGCATGGTTCTCAGGACCGTTTCCAGTAAATGAATGTTTCGTGTTCCTGGTGTTCAAGCCCTTCATGAGATTTTTATTTCATATGTGATACTGAAGTACCTGGGATCAGATGAGGTGTCTAAGATAAGGCAGTCCTTCACTAAATATGTCTGACAGCAGAGCTCACCACCTGAGGCATTTCTGCCTTGCTAGCTTGCCTGAGGTATGATATAAGGGTATGGTGAGGTTGTTCTGTATTCCTCCTTTTTAGCTCCATTCCCTAGGAAGTGATGCATGGGTAAGCTGGCTCTAGGTCTCTATGTATCAGCTCTCTCTAATTTTTGAGCTTAACTGCTGGGTGGAAGAGAAGCATCCAGATGAATTCTTCTTATGGGAAGAAAGTCTGAAACCTGATCTCAGCTGTACTGTTAGCAACAGAGGATCTACACGGGAGTGAGGGACATGTAGATGCAGGTCTGCTGGGACAACACCTCTTTCCTTCAACCTCTTGTGGGGCATCATGTCTTATAGGGGTGTTTCACTGAGAAGGATGAGAGCAACGTGAAGTTTGTTGTCAGGCTGAGAAGGTCGTTCCCAGTCTTTTCTGTAATATTTTTTTTAAAAAAACAACATTTTATCTCATTTTGTGTAAGCCAGATTGCCGGGGACACAAATCAGTGGTTCTGCATGGATGACCCCACTTTTCCATCAGCAACGGGTCTGGCCCACAGAATTTACCTAGATTTTGGATTAATGTGTTCATAGGATTGATCAAATAAGCTAAGAGAGTAAAGACCCTGTAGAGAAGTTTTTTCAGAGGCAACCTCCCCCTCCAGCTGTTAATCACTTAATTTGTAATTGAAGCTCAGACACATTGACCACATAATGACCCATTTAGAGCATGGAGATTTTCTCCTAAATAATAAGGATCAGTTGGTCAAGCGAGCTGACACCTGCCCCCTAAACAGCATGTAAATAATTCAGGTAAATTGTGTTTTATAAAAGTGCCGTATGACAGGAGTAAGCATGGTGTGTAGAGCACAGCGCCTGTCACATTAATAAGCGGAACTGTGCTCAGCAGAAATGCGAGAGCCCAGGAAAAAATGGCTAATGGAGTAAACGGATCCTTGGAAAGGAGAAACAGTTGTTTATTTTCATGGAAGTAAAGAGAATGAGAAAAGTGCTGGCTGTCAAGTTGGCTTGCGTGGCACAAAAAGTTCCCAGCTGCCGGGAAGCGCCATGGAGGTATCTTTATGCGATGGGGAGCCATGCAGCTCTGACCTACTGCTGCAGGCACGAGCCTCGCTGACAGACCGACGGCTCTGATGATCGTTTCTGTGTCCTGCTTGGAACCGCAGCCTGCTCATTGTTCACTGTGTGCAGGGAATACGCTGCAAACCCGTGGGGGTTTGGTTTTCAAACCTCTGCGTGAAGCAAAGTTTTCGCTCTTCCTTACCAAGGGAGGAGGGTTACAAAGGAGACAGGCTGGTTTTAGCTTTGGGGTTTTTTTTGTTTGTTTGGCTTTTAATAATTATTCCTCACTTGAAATTTTTTTCTGGAGACATTTGAAAGAATTCTAAGATTTCTTGCCAATGTGTTTATTTTATCAGGGACAAAATCTAGAAAAAGCAGTATTGTCATCGTGGTCCTCTTTACCTCTCACAGCTGGCTGGAGCTTAGGTCTCTGCTGAAGCCTTAGGGGGATGAACCAGATGAGAGCTTATCCCAAGTGCACACGATCAGCTGTGGTGGTGTTGGACCACGGGCCTCAGGCAGGAGCATTTTGGCCGTTGTCTCCATGTGGGACTGTGATGGCTGGTGCTGATTACACAGGTAATGTGTGTGCCTGGCTCTCCTGAGCTGTGCCAGGCTGTGACACAGGGTGCTTGACAGCCGTAGCTGGTGTCTTCTGACCATAGGCATCATGTCCTGGAATTTGCAACTGGTAGACACCCGCTTGGAAATAATAATGTCGTAACAAATGTACTCCTCTGCGCTGTGAAGGGAGCAATGAAAGCGCAGCAGGGTGGCTGAGGGCCCTGAAAGCAGCAGGACAGGGGAGACTTAGGGTTGATGGGGTTAGAGTAGGGGCTCAATGCGGCCGTCTTTCTCTTAAAGTTGTCTGAAACACTGTATTCCCCCATATCAGGCTCCAAAGGCATAAATCAAAGGGTGATGTGCGTGTTGAGGGAATGTGCTCTGGGAGTTTAGCATCACCCCCTCACCTAGCAAAGTGATACTCTCACTGGTGGGTTACATTTGCTTTCCAGAAAAAGTTTTCTGATAAAGCACTCCAGACTACCCCTGTTTATTTCACTCACCCATGCTCCCTGCCTCCCCCCTCCCCCCAATTTATGCATTCTTACAAATTTGCAGCACGAGAGACTGTACATCAGAATTGACAAGTGAAATGCAATTTTCTCTCTTTTTTTCTTCTATTTCTTTTATCCATCCCAAAGAGCACACTGCACCTGCAATGTCAGCCTCCTCAACCAGCCTCATCAGTGACCCTCAGCCTTAATTTGGAGGGACTGAACCCTGCATGGGGGAGAGGTCAGCTCAAGTATTGCCTAAGCTTGTCCCCACTTAGCTATGAGATCCAGTGCTCTTTTTGAACTTAATGGTCTTATCGGTTTCAGTCCCCTGCTGGCACACAAGGCTGGAGCTGGTAGGGAAGCAGGGGGATGTTGCAGTGTGTGCCCATGCGTTTGCTCCCCTTGCTTAGCAATCTCTCAAAGCAAGCTCAGCTTCCTTCTTTGGTTTTATATGGCTCAATCAGCTTGGCAGCAAGGACAGACAGCGAGCAAAGAAGTACGATACAGGGTGTTTTTCCTCTGTTTTGAAGGTGATGTTAGGAAGTGTGTAAATGCTGTTGTCAACGTGGTCCTTGATTTATTTATTTTTTTATTTTTATTTTTTTCAAGCTGAACACAGGATCAGGAGAACGTGGAGGCAACCGCTGGAGCTTAACTTCAGATGTGACATCCTCTGAAACTGTCAGCCGGAAGTCTGTGCTCATAAATTAAGAATACAGGGCAAGTGGATGTGCTTAAACAAATGGTTTGTTCATTTGCAAAGGTAAAGACTGGTGCGCGCACACACACAGCCCCTACATGTTTGCAGGAGTGAATTCAGTGGTTGGATTGAAGTCCCTTAAAAAATCTGGCACCTTAGCAATTCTTTTACCTTTTGTTTCTAACTTATTGTCCAGATCCTGTCATGATTTCCTAATCTGTGTACTGCAGTATAAAGAAGATATCCTCAAACTAGCTCCAGCCATGGAAGTATGTGGGAAAAAGGTCTTCCTCCTTAGCTACCTTCTTCTACTGCCTTCAGACTACCAGACCTCAAATACTCCTGTATCCTCAGCAGGTATCTTTAAAGCTCTCTCTACCTGGTGGGCAATAGCAGAGGACTTTATCTACAGAGTTTTTAATTACTCAGAGTATGTGACTCTGTCATAAGCTGTCACATTTTGCTGCACTGCACACTAGAAACAGGAGAAGATGCAGGACCTTCTGTGTCACACAGACAGGAAGATGGGGAACCCTCTACCGCTTTCTAGAAGGAGTGTGGTTTGTAGGTGAAGGGCTTGATTATCCTTCCTAAAACCTTGCTATTATGCCCTTGCCATCCTCCTGTGTGAACTGGTATAGAATTGGTGATCAAAATATCTTGATGGAAGTCCTGTAGCCCCTGTCCCTTTGCCTTCCCCTTCTGTAGATGCAAGGACAGTCCATGGTTCCTGCTTGTATCATTACTTTCTCTCCTGTTATCAGGCCTCAGAAGCATCTTCCCATAACTTTTCTTTATGTTCTGCACAATTTGATACTAGCACTTTTGCAAAGTCTGAAAAAAAATGCTGTCTTCCTCCCCCACCACACACATTCCTCTATGTGCCCAGAGAAGATATAAAGTTGTTTTTTTGATATTACTTGAAATTTGAATGGTGAAAGTTGTGTATTCCTTCAGTAGGAGCAAGATGTTGAGTTTTTGCTGCAGGTGGATACAGAGCATTTATCCCGCCACATCCTGGTGTGGGCAGTTTGCGTCACCAAAGAATAAATTACAGCAGTCCTGTGGCTGCTCTGTCTGGTGCAGAGGGATCATCTCACCTTTGGCTGCCCTCTGCGTTAAAAAGGATGAAAATGGCCCTGCCACCCTCCGCCACACTGGGTGTGAGCTTGCACCAAGATGGCCTCACAAAAACCAAATGTGACTAACGGAAATCACGAGTTTAGGACCAGGCAAAGCTGAGCAGAAACTGCTAAATAAGGATAACCACCTCCTTTTTTCCAGCAATCATTTCTGTGCAACATTGACTCCCATTCACGCAGTGCTGGAGCAGTTTTGAGGGGAGCTGAGCGCAGGAGGGAGAAGTGAAGGACATGAGGGAGCTGTGAGAAGGGCACTATGATGCATCTGGCAGCTGGGTATCCCAAATTTCCTAACCTGCCCCTGTCCTTTGGATCCACTGCCAACCTGCTGGGGGATTTTAGGACAATGTGACAAACTAACCTGGTGTGAGCAGGGGGGAAACCAGAACCTGTTAAGGTCTTCTGAGGTAGCATTTTGTTGCAAGAGCCACTATGGTAGTAGCACAGAGGTTGTGAGGAACCAAAGCTAATCAGCAGCTCTCGTTGTGGTGGCCTGCAGGAGCTCGTCTGAGAGAGGCCAAGAGCTGGGATAACACTGGCTTCATGTGAGTGTACATTTTGAGAGAGAAAAGGTGCCCCTAGAAAAAGGGTTCTGTGCACTTACACTTCTGAAAATACACCCAGGAATTAAACATGTCTGTGAAGACACCGAAAAAAGAGGGGAGTTTCATGCAAGACTACAGAGATTTCCAAAAAAGCTGGACAACCACACAAGAGCAGTTGTTCTTGGTCTCTGTATTTTATTTACATGACTTCAGGGAAATATCCTAGGCTCTGAAAAAAAACAGTAATGTATTATCTGCCACTATCATATATATTCAAACAAACAAACAGAAAGCTATTATACAGGAGGATGATAATGCTAAGAACTGACATCCTCCTCCTCCTCCATTTATCTCAGTAATGCACTCTTAGTCTGGTGACTGTGATATTGAGTATTGTCAGGTTGGGTTTCCACTAATTAATGAAAAACAGACTGAAAGCACAAAGGATTAATTTGGCCTATTCAATCTGATCACAAACATTTTGAGAATCTGTTTAGCTTTTTTGAATGGCAGGAGGTAAACTGAGAGAAACAACATCTTGTTTCGGCTAGTCAGCCACAAAAGAAACGTGGATTTACCTAATGGGGTCAAAGCTAAGAAAAGCAGAGCGTTGTTCCCAGGAGCCAGACCAGGCTGTTATCTTACGGACAAGGCTGATACTGGGGCTCTAACAACTTCAGAGATACTGAATATCCCTGTGGATTTAAGAAGGAAGCTTTGCTCTGCCTTCAGTGAGAGTTTTGCACTGCCAGTATCAGGTGCATCCAACGACACCTCCTGTGCTTTTTGGCAGCCACAGGTCCTTTTACAAGGGTTTTGCTGTCTCTGTAATACAAAGCATCTGAGCCAGGTCCTCAGCTGGTGAAATCAATGTGCTTGGCCAGTAAAAAGATTGGCAATCTACATTCAGGTCCTGCTTACATAGCATTGAGTGTCTTTGATTAAACTATAATCAGAAAGCGGCAAAGAGATAATTGGCATATGTATTACTGCAAAACACGCGTAAAACAATTCTCCTAGGCTTAGGCTATAAATATGTAGCTAGGCTGGTACGCGAGCACTGAGAGACTTGCTTGCCCCAAGGAAAGGTGTACATTGACTTAATTACATGTTATGCCGAACAATGAAAGGTCAAAACAGTTGAATCAATATTTTATTGCGCCGTTGTAAACTGTAGTTATAGCATATTAGACTATGAATGGCTGACAAGTTTAAAAGCATGTAACTGAATCAAAGTCTGAGTAACTGTTATGTGTGCAATTTAGAAACAGTTAATACCTTCCAATAGAGAGGATTTGTTTCTAATTAATATAAAAGTTGTTTATTTAAAACCTAGGCAGGCAGTATTTAAATACAACAACAAGTCACCTGTGAATTCCATCTAAACCATTTTGTGGAAAGCTGTTATGTTGCGCTGAAATAAATCCAGCATGAAGTAACTGTACCCACTTCTTTTAGAGCGTAGAGTTGTTCTCTGCATGCTGTTTTCCTTTTTCCTTCTTCTTCCTGAATATGCTAAAATATTCTTGGCCTCATTCCTGATTAAGGAATGATGGAAATTACAGTGTGGCTACAGTTCCCTGTACTTTTATTGCCTGCATATTCTCAATCATCCATTGGAAGCTCTTGTTTAGAAGAGCTATCGTGTATGTCCAAAATGAAAGACAAGCCCTGGGAAAAGGAATGCACAATGTCAGCAGGACAGAGAGGTGCATGGACACACGTGGTATGCTCACCAACAACACTTATACACTTAGCAAATGCTAGTTTCTAGAGCTTCTAGAAAACATGAGACCCTGGTTTAGTTTTCTTGATGGTGCATTTCAAATGGACTTGTTATGATATTTTTAATATTTTTGTGAATTTTGGAGAGTTTACAGGTTATGAGGATAGTAGCATCAAAAGGTCTCATAGTCCTGTCACCAGAACAGTAACTGATTTTTATTTTTATTTTTTTTTCATTTTTCCCCCTTGCTTGTAAGGATGGTGTGGAATAAATAATGCTTTGATAATTTTTTTTAAATTTAAAAATACACTCAAAAGATAAGAATATTTTTTGCATAATCTGGAGTGAAAGAGTATGAAAAAACTTCACAATTTCATGTGAGTCCATCTTTCACCAGCAGTACATTCCTGTTATTAATTTCCACCAGATAGCTTCATTTTCTCCCCTCTACTTTTTTCCCCGTTTCATCTAACTTCTCCATTCCCTATCTACATTCACTGTGGTGACAGAGACCTGCAGCTCATCCCAGATGGTAGCAGGATCCACCTGGGCCCAAAAAAAAGCCAACACCACTGGTGAAAGGTGGTATGGGTAACTCCCTGCTCCACCTGTAATTCTTAGAATAGGTTGTGAATCTTAGCAAAGTTTCCTATGGGGAAAAAAAAAGAGCTTGTGTTTGCCATCTGATGGTTTGGACTAGATTTTTTACTGAAATTTTGGCAGGGTTTTTTAAGTGGATCTGAGTAAGGAATCAGCAATGACTAGTTCAGTTACACTCTCATTTTTAATGTGTCTATCATGATGGACATATTTGCTCCTTGAAAACTTGGGGAAACCAATGCCTTTATTTCACTTTCACCTGGCATAGCTGCAAGATTAGCCTCAAATAACTTTCCCTGCTTCTTAATTGTGTGTTAATGAGGTGTTTGCTGAGTATTTCTTCCTTCACACATATTCCTCCAAACCTCTCAGCTGAGCTCAAGCCCCAGCACTGCTCACAGCAGCCGGTGTTTGCCCATTCCCACCTGCCTTTGGCTTCCCAGCCATGCCCTTAGGGATGGCTGCCCTGCAGGTCAGTGAGGGTGATGTAAATAGGGGTTTATCTGGCAGGTCTTTCAGTGGCTCCTAGCATATTCCTCTGAAAGATAACAAACCAGTAGGTTAAGCATGGAACTCTATTTCTACAGGGTTTCTGTGCCACAGGTGGTTTCCTGGGTGTCTTTTGTGGCACCTCCAGAGCGTACAGCTTTAAATAGTCTCAGGAGAGTAAAGACTGGTATTTCAATCAGTGGGGAGGAATGGCATTGTATCAGGACTGGGGAGCATGGAAAGTTTGCCATCTAGACAGTTGTAATTTACAGGGAATAAATGAAACAACGTAGATAACAGAAGAATGGGGCCAAGCCTCATCTGTCCTTTTTTTTTTTTTGTCTCCTGCATAAAAGTAGTTGCTTTACCTCCTAACAAACTTGCTTCTGCACATCTCTGCATTTTTCTGTCTGTTGTGCCTCTCAGCAGTCACCTCACACTGTGTATTTCAGTATGGATGTGTCCCTAAGCAGCGCAAAGTAATTTCCCACAAAAATGATAAATCCCACTGTAAACTGAGGCCCACTCTTTGGGTGAAACACTTTTGGGTTTTGACTACTGAGAAATATAAGCATAACATTCATCAGCTTTCAGGATGGTTGGGCTCTAACAATAAGCTGAGTAGCTGGTGCCGTGAAGGTTATCAGGAAGGTACGTGCCGTCTTCAGCAGTGCTTGGAATAGGTCCTCCATAAACCACAGGTGCATTGAATCAGGTTAGGCCATTTCAGGTTGGACTGCATGCCTTGAGGTGAATCCAGAAGGAATCACTGTCAGTAATCAAATATTGATATATTGACATGCCCAATGATGTTACTGTAATTTGAGTCATTTATGAGTCTTTACTTAGCCGAGACTTAGAACTACATTAACTTAGAGCCTGAATTATCTCTGTGCCTGAAGAGCAGGTGGCCAGTCAATGCTCAGGTGGGGATTATTGCTGCAGACGGTGTTAGAAATCTTGCTTTGCACCTGCCTCCTCCTCATAACAAGCACGCAGATAAAAAGAGTCCGGTTCCCTGGCACTGCCAACCAACTCCTCCAATCTTTCAAAAGCAAATACTCAACCTTGACTGTAAAATAAAATAGAAAATGAGAGTTACCACTACCTTCTATTGACTGTTGATTGACCTGAGCACTCTCCAATAGCGAACATAAAAGATTAGATATCACTTTCCATACAGGTGTTTAAGCAAACCATTTTTCGTTTTACCAGAAGACTGAATTGTTCAAAGTTCTGGAAAATGTCTCTGTGCGGCTTTACAAGTGTACTTAGTAAAAGGAAGGCATTGCCTTATGCCTTCAAAGGTGGTGATTTACAATATCCTGTCCAGTGTTTCCAAAATCAAGAATTTTGTTTAAGCTTAGCAGAGTGTACTGAAAGGAGATTTCTGACACGGTGTGCGTATTTACAGTGCAAATACAGGGACAGGTTTTTTAGAAATTAATTACTCAAAGTGATCTCAGAGAGGAAATAGCCAGCACGACAAGGGATGGGGAGTCAGGGTCTTTTCCCTCTTAGAGACTGACATAAGCCAAGAGAAAGTTTAACAAATAGTAGGTTCCATGTGGTAAAGTCAGCCTGAGGAGACGGGGATCAGAGTGAAGACACAATTTCTACTTAGAGGAGATGGACAGCATTGTTGGCTGCCATGCATAGTTTCAAATCCCAAATTCACTAACAGTCTTTAGTAAAAGCATTATGAAAATCTAAAAAAATACATACAGAAAATGCGACAGCATTTCTAGCAAGGAAAAATTCCCCAAATTTCACAACAGTGTTGAAAACAGCTCATGAAAATTTTAAGATTTAAAAAAAAAAATAATTTTCAACAAGCAGTGGTCATTTCTTTCAGTAAAGACTGTGCTATATCCTTCATATCTAAGCCTAACAATGATTTCTGACATGTTTCTTGAACGGTTTGCTATTCCTCAAAATATGGGCCTCAATTTTTCCTTCGGTGCTACTGAAAGCAATTTTTTGCAAGAATTAGAGATGGAATTTTTGTCCTGTAGTGATGGGGCACTATTGAACAAATATCACTGCAGGTGAACTGCAGTGCCAGAGAAACTTTGCTTGGACAAATAAGGCTTTCTAAACTGGCAGTGAAGAATTAAGGAAAAAAAAAAAAATAAAGAGCCTGGTTTCAGTCCCCAGCATCAAAGGGAAATGATGTAATTTCTTAATAAGCAGTGAGCCTACAATAAAAGGCCCACCTTTGCAGTACGTACCTCAGCAAAGGGAAAGATTAAATCAGTCTCTTCTTCTCTCTGCAAGAATGAGTTATTTTAGAGGCTATAATCTGAAAGCATTTGTTCCTCTAAAAGTTGAAAGAAAAACGCTACGTTGACATTTCTACCTGGGCAAAGGCAGCTTTTTTCCTAATTGAGACAGACTGTTAGTTGACTGCTGCTTTTGTGATCTATATCCTTGTGGCTATATAAAATCAAGGACAATATTGTCCTTTGCTTCACTAGTGTGTTCACATATTGTCCCATGATAAAGAGTGTCCCCTGAGGAGATGTTGTGTTTTAGTTGCTGGCATGTTTCAGGGCATGGCTTTGCGATGGTCAGGGTGGGGGAAGCTGTTGAGTGTGTTGTGGTGAACACAAGGGTAGGTCCATGCTGCCTTTTGAGGGTCTCCACGTGGGTGTTCTCAAGGGCTGACAGACCACGTGCATGGACAGATGTGGGATGGGTCTGGGCCAGTTGTGAGCTCTGAAGAGCTGACACTGGCCCTCCCACCTGTGCCTGGCTTCTTGCTGCTGCCACACATGCATTTGGGGACAAGGCGAGCGGACAGCACACACCACCATCACAGCTAGCGTGGCAAATACTTTTCCATACAATATAAACACAGCAATTTGATCTGGTCCTTTTTCAGATTTATTTCAGATGGCTCTACCTAAAATTGCATTTCCTCTCTTTCATGTAGTCACTTTCTATCTTAACTTGGGGGACAATTTTCCTTCTTCTTTACTGAACATTAATCCTAAAAGAATTCACCTTCTTTCCTGATTGTTTTGAAAATTATTTTCTATGATTATTCCTTTTGTGGACAGTTTCTTGGCTAATGATTTGGGCTGGGAGATGACCATTTGTCTTTGGAGGCCTACATACCTCTTGGTCTCAATATTTTCCTTTCAGTGAGCTCTACAAATCACAACTGCCCATCCACCCTGAAGAGGAAAGGGTTACGGCCTCTTCTGGAGTTCACTGCAGGATCTGTACTCAGAAACTACATAACTGTTCTTCAAAACAAAAATATATTTACTAAGTGATGACCAACTGTGGGCTTTAGCCCATCCCAATGTGGCGTTTAGTTTTACTTTGTACATGGTACCTATACTGTAGGCCACTGTTAGCACGAGTCAGGAATATGACTTTATTTTTTGTGATTATGATGTTTTAATTGCCAGTGATTTATCTAAGTAGGATTAGATTGGCTTGAATCACTTAAGGCTTTTTCCGCTCTTCAGGCTATAATATTAAGGCTGTTCAGTCCTAGCCAGGATGTTCAAACTGTAACTGAGTGCTCTGCTGACCAGGCTGCATAGGATCTGTACTCATTTGTTGGACATGTCAGACTCCGTATCACTAACCAGCTATTCACCAGAGCAGAGAGATGCTGACCTCCCAGCTTGTTTGTGCATCTGCTCCTTTGCCTGTGGGAGATGTGTGTTCAGTTCTCCTTCCCAATAACGCAGAGCAGAGATCTGCCTCTCCAGTTTCTTATATTTCTGTGGAACATCCTAACCCCCTACTAGTCCAGGGTGGCTCTGCATCAGCGGGCAGGGGCTGAAGCCCTGACTGCACCATACCCCCGTGTGCTGCAGCAGAGAGGAGATAAGCTGCTTAAGGGATTGGGCTACTGCAAACTTGCTTCCTCTCTGGGCAAAGGCCAGCTTGGGCTTTCCAAGCACACACTCCATCCCCTACTGCCCAGCTCTGTAACTGCCTGCACTCAGCCCCTGTGGGGATGCCATGAATTAGACACAAATGCTAGGTGATAGCCACAAGTCTGAAAATAAAAATGCAGTAATAAAGTCAGTGCCTATCTGGTACTGCGTTTGTCATGTAGGTCTATTGCAAAGAAATCTAAAAAGTTAGGATTGATGATAAATGACAGGTCTTTCCCTGTTTCAAACTGTACCTCAAAAAACAACCAGAAAGCAAGGAGGGGGAGGGACTGTGGAGGGTTTGCGTGCTCGGCTGAGCCTCAGACAGGGTGAAAGAGATCATGACTGTATTGTGAGGGAGTTTCAGTGAAAAGACACCCTGTTGGCTCTGAACTTGCTAGTCCGAGGCTGTGTGTGTGTTGACAGTGCTGAGCCCAAGTGAATACTCCTGGCTGAGAGGAAAAGCTCGCGTGTGTCTCAGGCTGATAAAGCTGCTGATCCTGCTGCAAGTGTGCCTGCATGGCACTCTGCTCTTCCACGCAGGCGTTAAGCCCCTGTGGCCACTGTGCTCCTCTGGGCTCTGTCCCTATTTCAAACCACCTCAGGGAACAGGGAGTTTGCTTGTTATAAAAGGTTGGCTGCAAAGTTTTCTTTCTCCCACCTCATGCCTGCTTCAATTGTCAGACCTGTTACAGCTGTGAAGGGGTTGTATCTGGCATATATACACTCTTATTTCCCATCAGCATTGCTAATTCAAGAGTTTATGGAGGTTTTTATGGGTGGCAAAACACCACAGAGCACTATGAGGGGTGTCATGGCCATTGGACAAAATCCATGCTCTGCACAGTACACTCACAAAGAGCCGGAACACCCTTTCTCAGACATACTTTTAAAATCCCAGGGGACTGACCAGACACAATATCTGAGAATCGCAGTTTAACTGTGTATTTAGTCCCACAGCCATTGTCCTACAAGGCTCAAGGGTTGGCCACATGAATACTGCTGCATAGCATCCAAAATCTATTGCTTTTTGTACCAGGAAAGGTGGTTTTGACATATAAAAGAGTGTCTGTATAGTTTATCAGTAAGCATATTGACTAAGTGAGTCCTTGATGTTGCAGATGTTGGATTAAACTTTGTGCTTGAAATCTGGGAACCTGGTACTGTATCTAGACCAATGTGGAATTAACACAGCATACAGCCAGTCACTCTCAATCTGCTGATATCTTTCAGATCTGTCTGCCAGTCATGAAGCTAATTGCTAAATATGTGTCATCCTTCTAACCCATACGAATCGAATCTGCTTTTTAAACCATCACCTGAAGGCTCAGCTCACTTAATCTTGCTGCTGAAACAGCTTCTTTCTTGGCCAAGTGGTGAGCATTGAGACTTGGTGAACTTCAGCTGTTGTGTCCAGGTAACGCTAAGTGTTCTTCCACCATTACATGTTCAGCAAGAACCACAGCCACACTAACCTGGAAGCTAGGAGTGTCGTCTCAACCAGGCCATCACTTTTCAAGTCTTCACTGGCTAAGGAAGTAGCTATTTGCTGGGGCATGAGGGGATGCACTGTTGTTATGGCCTGTATCGCAGTGCTGGACATGAACTATTAAAACTGTACATGAGAAAGCATTACCACTACAGGGAAAATGCCCGTGCCTTTGCTGTCCTGTGATGCACCGTGGGAACAAAACTGTTATTGATGTGCTTAGTTGTAAGAATGGTTTCCAGGTAGATGTATTTCCCAAGTGCTTAAGCCAGGTGATTCTAAAAGTAGTCGCTTTGAAACCAAAGGGACTCGGCAGGGGTTTTGGCTGGTGAGTTTTGCTGGGAAATTGGAGTATTTCCAAAGTGACTTTGCCTCTCACTCCCAGAAGTATTGCCACGCGTTTCGAGCATGGCTCCAAGCACATGGATGAGAGGGCGCTTCCTCATTAGCAGCTGCAGCGGGTCGGGTCCAAAGCCGGGTCTGGGGCCGGGTCCGGGTCCGATGTCGGGTTCCGGGTCCGATGCCGGCTCCGATGCCGGGCCCATGCGGGTCCGGGTCCGGATCCGGGTCCGGGTCCGGGTCCGGGTCCGGGAGGGGCGGGGCGCGGCGGGGAGCGGACGGCGCGGCGGGCGCTGTCCGTGGTGCTGCCTCGGCGGCGGGGGGGCGTGAGGGCGTGTGTGTAGTGTGGGGGGTGTGTGTGTGTGTACGTGTGTGTATGTGTGTGTGGGGACATGTGTGAGTGTGAGGATGTGTGCATATGTGGCTGTGTATGGCTGTGTGCAAGCGTGCATCGGTGTGGCTGTGCATGCGTATTTGCATACGTGCCTATATATGTCAGTGTTTGTGTGTGGAGTTGTGTGCATATGTGCGTGGGTGTGCACACATGCATGCAAGTGTGCATTTGCTTGTGCATGTCTATGTGCATAGATGTGTGTGTGTGATCGTGGGTGAGTATGAGTGGATCATTATGTGGGTGTGTGCACACATATAGGGGTACATCCATACGCATGTGCATTCAAGTGTTTATGTGTGCATGCAAGTGCATGAGCGCCCATAGAGATGTGTATGGGTTACTGCATGTTCTGCAGTGTACTTGTTTAATGGCTTCAAACTGGAAGAGGGTAGATTTAGATTAGATGTAAGGAAGAAATTTTTCACTATGAGGGTAGTGAGGCACTGGAAAAGGTTGCCCAGAGAAGCTGTGGATGCCTCATCCCTGGAAGCGTTCAAGGCCAGGCTGGATGGGGCTTTGAGCAACCTGGTCTAGTGGGAGGTGTCCCTGCCCATGGCAGGGGGTTGGAACTGCGTGATCTTTAAGGTCCCTTCCAACCCGAACCATTCTATGATTCTATGACATGTGTGCACTTATGGTCATCGGTGTGTGCAGGGATGCATGCAAGGGTGTGGGTGTGTCTAGGTGCGCATGTGCATGCATGTATGAGCATATGTGCAGGCGTGTGTACGGGTGTGCCTGGGGGCTTGTGGGTGAGTGGGTGTCTGCATGTGTGACGTGTGTATGTGTCTATGTGCATGAACATATGTGCATCCACAGGTATTAAGATGGACTTGTCTGTATGTGTGTGTGGGCAGAGATATGTGCAGGTGTGCATGCGTATGGGCTCCTATCTACTCACAAATATGTGCTTGCTCACACAGAAGGCTGGTTAAGTAACAGAAGATTTTTCCAGTGAATGGGCATTTTAATAGCACTTAAAATGCATACTTTGTTAGCAGTGGATTAACATCTTTGTCATACTCAAAAGCATATACTGAAATGACAAAATAGTTAGTTGCTAAAATTGGAAACAGCACCAAAAAATCATCATCTTTGTTTATCAAAATGGCAGGTCTCTCTGTAGAAGCCAAAACATGCAGATCTACTATTAGTATTTAAAAGTTTTATCATTTTTATATCTTATCATAGACACAGAGTCAGACTCTCAGTGCAGTTCTCAGAAGTCCTTACAAGCCTGCAGTTTTCAAACCCTGCACAAGACAGAGAGGTCAGTATGAGTCAGAGGAAACAGTATGAATTACTATTGCCTTCATATCCCTCTACTTCCCCTGTTAGAAATACCACACAGAGACTGTTTTAAAATAGATTGAAATATTTCAGAAGCCTTTGAGTGATGCTGGTGATCATTTTTTTCTCTGCTTGATGTTGGTAGAGGGCAGAACTTATCCCATTGGTCGTTGTAGTATTTCAGTCACACAGTAGAAGTGCTGCTGATTATTTAACAACTTGCAGAAAAAAAAACCTAGCCCTTTTTGCTCTATCCTGCCAAGCTTGATTCATTCTTGTGAATCCAGGCACAGACACCTGTGTCAGTTGCAGACGAGGTGTGGGACTGAATATTTAAATTGTTTCTGGAGTACCAGAGAAACCAGCCGGCAAAGGGAGGCTGGCAAAGCTGTTCAGTGAAACCCATTTCACAGCTGATGAGATGTGTCCCATTGCTTCATCTCTGGGCAGCATTTTTTTTGCTGCCCATCAGCTAGAAATCCACTCCTGGATCTATTCGACAGAGACATGGCCTGCTTACTCTGTTGTGTGCTGCTGGTGGCAGGCACCTCTTGATGCCCATGCTCCCTTATAATTAGGTAACCTGTGAAGAATAACCCTTAGCCTAGCAGGAGTTTCACTGACAGCAGAATATGCCCCTCACTGTAAGAATATACTAATTTGGGTCTGAAATTCCATTCCTCCTTGGGATGGTGGGAGAGTTCTTCATGGAGAACTCATCATTCATTATATTAATTTACAACTCGCCCCAGGAAGCAGAGTTACCCAAATGCAATCACAGCTAAGTCACAGTGGAGAACCCATAAGCCTTTTTCTGTGTGTCTCTCCATGTGTTTTGATGGTGTCCTGTAGGGCACTGAATCCCTTGCCAGGATCTTAGCACAGGGAACATGACAGAGCCACTGGGGAGCTATTTCGGTCTGCAGGATGCCCACAGCAGCTGCTCCAGCTCTGGCCAGATCTGGAGCACCACAGAGGCAGCTGCTGGTGGGCTTTGCAGTCACCGAGGATCTGGGGATGTTGTTCTCATTGCCTCGTGCTCTTGGTTTGAACCCTCCAGTGTCTGTATGCTGACCTTTGCATACTTACCATCCTCTTACTGGAGTGAAAGGGACGAGTAGTTCTTGCCCCTTTGTTTCAGAGAGCAGTTCATTGTCCATTCTGTTTTCTAACACAAAATAAATAAGAAAATCATTTCATCATTATTTGTTAGTTTGGCTGGTTTTTAATAGGGATGTAGGGCAGCTGCATGGAGCTCTCAGAGTTTCCTTAGAAAACCTCAGGCCTTAAATACTGAAGTAAACTCTTGGAGAGGGCACAGAATGACAATGTACTTTGCTCTCTGTGACTGGCAAGACTGGCAAGCGGATATATAATGTGTTGCCTAATTACAAGGAAATCTACCACATGATCAATTATCCTTTAGTTTCATCACTTTATTAATATGTCATTTGGGATTTGTGACACCATTGGACAGCACACGACCAAGGCTGGGGATTTGGCCTCAGCGAACAGGATCTGCTCGGCCCCGTGCCTCCACGGCTATCTCAGAGGTGGAGGTGCCTGAGGGGAGGTAGGGGTTTAACTTTGCTCCCTTCCTTAGCAAATTCATGTTGCGAGGCTGAAAATAAGTATAGGATGTAAGGGGAATTATGCACGACTAAAAAATCCATTCTGATTTACAATTTAATTCAGAATATTTTTTTTTTGTTAGAAACCAGAAAAACCAAAACAACAACAAAAAAGCCCAGCCATTCTAGGACCCCTGAATGCAGGAAAGGTATTAATTTTAGCTACTTATCTGGCCCATTGCCTGGAAGCCTCACACTCTAATATTTTCTTCTCCACCACCCCCAGAATGCAAAATGGGTGATTATCCTTACTTTACAGATGGAAACTGAAATACAAGGAGGCAAACCGTAGGGCCAAATTGTAGGCCGAGACCCCATCTACTTGCCTTTTCCAGCTTGCCTTTCACTGCGACACACCTCGGTTCATGCAGGCAGGACTCTCAGCTTCCCCTTTCCCCCTTCCAGCTGCAACTTGTGTCGAAGGTTAGTAATCAGGATATAAAAAGGTAAATAACGCTTTCCACCAAAGTATCTCTGTCAAGATAAATACCTCCCCGTGAATCAGATTGACATCAGGAAAACAGCTGAAGACACGGTCTGAAGCCTCAGCCCCACAGGATCGTTAGGAATATTACAGTCCCGACCTAATGAGCTACCACTGATCCTAAACAATGTCTAGGACAAAAGACTGGAGGGGGATTGGCTGCCCTCACCCTGCTGCCAGCAGACTTCTGACAACCCATTAAGGTTATAGCTATTCAGCCCTGTTCAGACAGCCCTTTTTTTCTTCCTTTTTTTCCCGCTAACAACTCCCAGCTAATGAGCAGACAGCATTATTTTTATTTTGCACAGGGAATGTATGGCTAAATAGGCGTCTGTGCACGGCTCTGGAAGGAGAGGAAGAGAGACCGGAGGTCTTTCAGAAATGTCCCCCTCGCCTTCATCCGTCAGGCGGAGACGGTTGGCTGAGGAGCCCTCCTGGCGGGGACGGGTGAGGATTTGGGGCTGAGTCTGCGGGGCGTTGGGCTTGCTGGGAGACAGCAGCTTGGCCCTGACCCTTCCCCGGTTTTGTAGAAATGAGTGGGGGAGACGAAGCCAAGATCCAGCTTGGCATGTGCCTGCGGCTCCAGGAGCTCCTCGGACGCTGCCCTCGCCGTGTGCCTCCATCCACTTTTACTATAAAAATGCCCGAAGGCGCCAGTCTCTCTCTCCTTGTGCCTGCCCGCCCCCCCCTTTCCCTCGTACTTTACTAAGTGATTGGAGTTGCCCTCTTCCTTTTGCGCCTTCCCACCTCCTTCAAGCTCTCTCTTCAGCGACAAGCAGCATCACTAATTGCTTTTTAGGGTCTCTTTTCTGCTCTCTGTTCAAAATTCACGGGGCATTCCCTGGCCCCATTATGCTCCTTTCTGAACCTTTTCAGCTTCTTTTACAAACTTAGCACTTTCTGTGCTTTCCTTAGCTTTTGCAAAAAAAAAAAAAAAAAAAAAG
>VYZM01011944.1:3994-20335 GCA_013398915.1 Dromas ardeola | reverse complement strand
AAAAAGTGTGTGGTTTTCTTCTTTTTTTTTTTTTTTTGGCAAGAAGGCCCCCTCCCTCTGCAGCCCCCCCTCCCTGCCAGAAAAGCACACGCACGGACCCGCCTCCCATTGAATGGGGGGCTTTGTGCGGGGAATTTCCGGAACACAGCCCAGGGCTGGAGGCGCAGTGTGAGTGGAGGGGCTTTGGGCAAGGAGCCTCCCTTAAGCCCACCCCATTACCACGGTCACTGTTTGCCCTGGGCTCTCTAAAAGGACTATTGTTGCCTGTTGCCAGGTATTCCTTAGCAACACTTAAGCCAAGCTGCCTCCTCTATTTATGGCAGAAACTTTTCAATGGTCTCCAAAACACGTGCTTGTCAACTTGGGAGAATACCTTCAAACAGACACAGAGGGGGAAAAAAATAATCCCAAGCGCTTGCTTTAGTTGAAATATGTGTGTTGGGGGTGCCTTTCGATTTCTTGTCATTTACCTTGGATCAGCAACCCAAACAATTGCAATTTGAAAAAAAATAAAACACCATCCCCATCACCCTCTCCCTGTCCTGGTCCCCCATGCTACTGATGGGTAGGTTGGGGGGGGTGTTTATTAGATGGATGAGCCTTCGCTACACTTCTAAACTTTTTGCACAAAGATTGCTTCATTATTTTAAGACAAATTTTGATTTCTTTGTGTGTGCCAGAGCCTTTACAAGAACGACCCTGCTTCTTGTGTTGTCTGCCGGCAAATGGCCTGTTATCGAGAGGGGTGTAGGGCTGGGGAGGGGGACAGTTCTATGCCTGTACAGCATAGATATAACACCACTAAGTTGCATCACCCAACAGTTGAGGTAATCAGTTGTGGTGGATGCTGGGTTTGAAAACATGTGTGTATTTATTCCAGGAAGGACATGTTTCCACGCTCGCATTTGTGCAGTCAGTTTGTCAACTACAGACAGCCAGTGGTCTACTCAAGTTCAAAGAGGGAATTAGGCTCCTGCATCTCCAGAAAGATGCATATACATTTTGATGACTGAGTGTAACGATGCGACAGAAAAGCTCTTTACGGCAAGTCTCTCTTGATAGAAACAGTCGTTCTTTGTGCGGCGTGTCATACAAAGGGTTCTAGCATAAACTGGTGTCTTTGCTTACTAGCATCACATTACTTGCAGATCGTGACTGCTACAAAGCAGTAAAGTCATTGTCACTGTTGGAAAAATCTTATCAGGCAATGGGAAAATGTAAGGTAAAGTCAGGATTTGCAAAGACAGCTGAAGCAGTGTGGTACCCAACTTAGAGTGAATTTCAATGAGATGTGAACATCCCTGAACTGCCTACCCATATATTCATGCTAGTAGTTTGTTCATGTCCACTGCCATGGAGGACAACACACCGATGCAGCGCCAGCACCATGTCTGGAGTGATAATCTGAAGTTTTCCCATCTGCAAATTCATACTGGTTTTCCTGACATGTCCTTTAAAGCTTCAGTATGCCAACATGACATGGGAACATGTCATGGGATGTTCCCATGCCTGGGAACATGTTTCTTAGCTGTAACCTCCAAGCTGCAGCTGTGGCCCCAAGAGCTGAGCTGCTCGGAGCGTGCAGGAGGCTAACCTGAGGCAGCTGCCCACAGTGTGAGCACCACAGAGGCCCTTGGAGCTGAAGCAAAGCCCCAGGAGTGCAATGGGCATGGTGCTTTCAGATAGCCTCAAGGTCTGACTGACAGGGAAATGCCATGCTGCCTTTTGCCGCTCTCTTTTCAGAGTAGATGACAGAGGTCAGAGTTGCCTCTCTTGTTCTGACTGAGAAACTGTAAATATTGCATACGTGCTATTCCTTCTGCATGTGATCTTGGGCTGTGACCTTCTGTGGTGAGCTGTGTCAGGCTTGTAGGAAGATCAGGGCATATAACAACATAGTAATTCTCTTTCAAGACCTATAACTATAGGCACTACTCAATCAACGAGAGTGTGTTCTTACCCCCAAATGACATGCACATTTTGTGATAATACATCTTTTCCCAGGGACGGGTGCCGGTGTCTCCACAGAGAAGTAAATTACAGTGTACCCATCTGTCTGCAACTGGCCCCAGTGCTTCTGCATTCCCATCTGCCATGGAACAGTCCCTGCTCTCAGCTTGGCCTTCAAAACTCAGTTTTGTTTCTGTTTTATAGAAGTACTGTAATTAGAAGATGCTGCATTTCCTGTGTTAACATATTCCCCTGCAGAGCTTGACATTAGAGTGAATGTAAATGGTTTCATGAAGTGCAAGATTAGGGCTGTTTAAATAATTGTTGTAATTGAAAATATGTGTATTATTATCTCTCAAGATGTTTTAGATTAAATTAATGAAGTTCACATCTGGAGGAGCAGATCTTAACCCTTTATGTGATTTTGATCCCTTAGCTAGGTAATCTGGCACTTGGATTTTCAGTCCAGCCTTGATAACACAACTGTTCTTAGCTTTGAAAAATACTTTTTCTTAGCCCGTGCTATATATATTCTATTAATTTCTGGATTACAGTGCTTGGCTTAAAGCAAATGCAGCAAAAACTAGCAGTTTGATGTGTGGGAAGTCAGACCCATAGCCCCTGTTAAAACCAACGGAGTATGCAAGACCTGATAGAGATGCCTGTCCTGGCATGCATTTAGTTAGCAAGCAAAATAAAATATATTAGAAGGGCAAGATTTTAATTTCTGGAACGTACACCATTGTGGTTCTTCATGACCACAGACAGTGTGGAAAAGAGGCATTCCTGTTCTTTGCAAAGTCCCTCCCAGATTCTTAGCTATTGTAGCCCCATGACTCCAATTTACCTATCTTTGGTTGTAAAGGTGCTCAAACAACTTAAAAAGAGGCATGGGAAAATGGATTTCCTCTAGAGGGACTGATCACTCGATACTTTCTATTTATTTACAAGGGTTAACTACTAGCTCCTTTCTTTGCAACTGGCTGACATGCATCCATTTGTAAGATGGACAAAAATGTTGGTTCCCAAGTGAAGAGAGAGTTACAACCCTGAGCAAGCTGTTCTTCTGTGAACAGGCTTTCTTAGAAATAGCTGTGATCATCCCTGTTTGCCTGTCTTAAATTGTATACACGTGGCTTCCAACAGATCCCATGAAAATGATGTTTGCAACTGTCAGCCACTGTTTGCCAACAGCCAGAGTAAGTGTTTGTTACACTCATTTCAAAGAAATGATCTACTAGCTCAGACTTCCACTGTGTGTTTGGCAAATAGTCACTGATATGTGCCAGTGCTTAAGGTAATTCTGGGTGATTCTGGGGCAGATTTTTCAGCTTCTGATGTAATTCATAGTTTTCTCAGTGCCTGATGAAAAATTACACACTTGTCCACATTCTTTAAGCTATAATACTTTTACCTAAACTCACTTTTTCTCTTATCAAAGGAGAGGTCTGGCTTAAGTCACTCTCAGATTCCAAAACATGTTAGTATGTACCTTGCAGACACGTGTAAAAATCTCTAACTTCCTTAAAACTTGCATCCCAGCACTTGAACTCTGGCTCTCCAGGGGTGCTGAGCCATCACTCAAGACCAGAGTCTTTCCTCTTGCAACACTTGGACAACAAAAAGTTGCCAAGAGTGAAGCTGGAGTGATTGTTATTCCTCCTGTATTCATATGGAAGTCATTCTTGGAAAGAAAACTGTGCCTACCAGTTATGTTTAATATGTATGCAAACTGATGGTGACCTCAGTATGACGTGCCCATATAAACATAGTTTCTGTCTGTTTCATGCTACCAAGACACTCAGTTTCAAAGAGAACGACTAATTTTCTCTATATTTTCTTTATTGTCCATCCTTATGGTTGTTGCACACTGAGCAGTATGCACAAATGTATGTACACAAACATCACCTGGGAACTTGCAGTTTATGAAACGCCTTGGGATGAGAATTCAGAGGAAAGGAAGCCTGCCCTCTCCCTGTGTCAAAATACTTCAGAAGACCTGGTTCTAGCAGGCTTCCAGTCTGACTGGATCCAAGGTGATGTGCTAAGAAACCTGATGGACAACTCATTTTCCCATCCATAGTCCAGTTCAATTTGAAGACGTATATGGTTCATATCGAGTGTGAAGCTGACTCACTCAGATAACTGGCTATATGACCAAATTTGCCAAAGAGCTTTCAAAAAATTGACTAGTAGTTCTGAGTGCTCAGGGTGAGATACCTCGAAAGAGGTTGGCTTGCAGAAAGCATTGAAAACATCCTTCAAGAAAATTAAAGTCCTGAAATGTTCCCTCTTGCATATTCATCCACTGTGGTCTTCAGGTTCACTCGTGACCTCTGAAAATCTCGGTCCAGTTCACATTTAAGCAACAGTTCACAGTGAGGCCAGTAAACACAAGGAACTGAGAGGTGATGACCAGTGTGAAATAAGGTTGACCTCATCACACTGCCTCGTGGGCGGTTGTCTGTCTCACACAACACACATCCCACATTTGAAAGAGCTGGTTCCAGTAGAAAAACCAAGGACATAACTGTTGTGGTGACTATGTGTCCCTCTCTCCGCAGAGGGTGGTGGAGGTCTGATGCCAGTGGGAATCCTTGTCTTGCTCCCATTCAAGTTACTGTTCATGTGGATGTGGAGTTGCAGAGCAAGCTCTGCTCACACAGAAAGCAACAAAAGATTCTTTTAAAATAGCATTCATTTTCAGAATCACTTGTGGGCTCCCAGACAAACTATTTCCTGACAGTAGACCTGCTCTGGTCCTTTTTTTGTTGTTTTGTTACTTTTGCTGCTTTCTGACAAACATGAAGTCAAAGCAGAGGAGCCCCAAACAGATTTGGAGACACCACCCACCTGAGAGGACAGGTACTGATTTTCAGAGGCACAGGCAAGGCTGGGAGCTAGAAGCCATGGCATCCTGAGAGTGAAATCTGAGAGGTTTAAGGGCTCCCCGCTGCTGCCTTGGCTTCACTCCCTGAGTTGGGAGGAGTGGTTGTTTCGCACAGGCCAATGATCCCACCACAGCAGCAGGTTTTTCGCTCTTTGAGAGGCAGTATCTTCTAGCTACTGATGAGCTCTTGCTGTCCTCTGTAACCTCTGCTTCGGGGCTGATAACCACAGGCTAGCAGAGCACCACCAAAAGGTTGTTGACCCCGATGTAGTCCACCCCCTTGCCCTGAAGGCAGTGTCAGCTATACAACCATTCATAGATTAATAGACTTAAGTGCACAGCAGCGCTATCATGGCTGTACAGCAGTGTGCTCACAGCTGATTTTATTTATTTATGTATGTATTTGAGGCAAAGATTAGTTAAAAACCTACAGAATAATGGGACCTCCATGGTGCATCGCTGTGGGTTGGCTGCTGGCATATGGGTGAAAGCTCCTATGCAGAAAGGGGAGGGTAAATGCTGCTTTGCTTGAATGTGTTCATAGCCAGAGGTTTCTTACCCCTTCCTCCCCATCAGCAGGAAACTATGAGAGCTCTGAGCCTTCGAGTAACATATTGTGTATTTCCTATTTGTAGTCAGTATTAAAAATGTTTCTTTAAACAAGCACTAACACGTTGGGCTTTGAAGCCAGACCCGGGGGCAGCGGCGGGGGGGGAGGTTGCTGTTGCCTACAGTGGCATCAGAGTGGGCATTCTTCCCAAACGGTTTGGAGACATCTTGGTCTTCGCTCTGGACATAGACTAAAGTGTGATGTATTTGCTTAAGGCTGGATGCAGAGAAGCATTTACAGTTGTACTTAAATCTGGAACCGTGGAGGCTTTCCAAAAATCAGGGTCTCAGTGCATTACGTACAGGATTGAGAGATACCTTTCATTATGAGGGTGCAATATTACTATGAAGGTTCAGTGTTAGCACAGTGGAGCTCCATCCTTGTTTAAAGCTTTCAGACACTTCCATCATCATCATCATAATAATAATAATAATAATAATAATAATAATAATAATAATAATAATAATAATATTATGATGTACAGGGTGTATCTGCTACATGAATTCCAATTCCCTCCCCCTCAAGCCAGACAAAAAGAAAACACAAACTGAATGAATCATTAAGGTGAATGTGACTGCAGTGAACTAGTACCAGAACTGTTTTGGTTATGACTGAATTATTTGGATTGCGTCTAATAATTACTAATGAAAACAGGAACATGTATAGGTTATTCTGTAATTATCTTTCATAAGACAGTTGATGTCCCTCTGAAAGACTGTCTGTGTTTTTTTTTCCTGTAGCTTTGTCCTCGCTTTTCCTGTTTGCATCTATTTTTATTGAAAACAACCTCACAAACAAAAACTATGGATTTTCCAAGATGACTCTCATCAGGACCCATATTTTGAATGAAAAAAGTTTATAAAGCAGTTATTCTACAGTTTTTAACCGGATACAAATCTAGTTGAATCTATAAATAAATCCTCATAACTTATTCCTATATGGAAACTGAAATGAAGACAAAGCTTTTGCTTCAAAATCTGCTTAGATTTTCAGATTTCAGTTATGGCATGGGTTTCCGAAGATTAACTTTTCTCTTTCAAACTGCATTAATAGCATTAGGCCTCAATTAATCAGATTCAAAATTTGGAAACAAAGAAAGTATTTTGTCCGTATAATCACTGAGAGGCCATATACCGGGATCTTTTCTTACCAGCCTTTTTAATGATTATTTCAGTCCAGAATTTTTTTTTTTTTTAAAGAACCGCTGAAATCTAGGCTTTGAATTTTGTAAATGAGCTTGCTGCCCAACGCACTTCTCAGCAAGATAAGGGCAGAATGGCATTTGCAGAAATGCTTAGCTATCTCTCTAACAATCCTGCTTGGTTGTGGGCCCCTTGGTAACAGCTTGGCAAATCTGCAAAAGGAATGCGACTATATAGTTTGTGTGTGGATTGTTGAGTCATTATAGCCTCCAAATTGCACAGCAGATCATTAATCATAGGCCAAGATAGGCAATCACTGCAGAAACCTGATGAAAAGGCTCCAGAATAATGCCTGCTAAATCATGTTTAACATGCAGACCTTGCCTGTGCAGATATGGAAAGGGGGAGGTAAGGAAAAAAATCATTCCCCTTTTAGGAAAGAAAACTTCTACTTATCTTTGATTTGCATTCAGCCCTCCCTCAATAGTCCTTAAGCCTGTTATTTAATTCATTTTGGTGCCAGGTCCCATCACAAAGCGAAAACCCTAACCAGGACCTATGCAGTCTATGACCTCCAAAACCCCTGTCTTTTCTTGTCAGTTCTATGTCATTTGTGCAGTTGAACTCCACCAATTTGAAATGCTGACCTCTTCCATAGACAACCTTATTCTCCTTGAGTGAAAGAAAGGGCCAAGGCCTACAAACCACTCAAGCGAGAGATGGCAAGAAAAGAGAAAAGTGGTTGACTCGTAAATCAATTTCCACAGCCCACCCAAAACCCACACGGACAATAACGACGGTATTTTTAAAAAGTTGTGTTGTTGTGGTTTTCTTAATTGAGATCATTCTCTTTAGAGAAAGTTTCGCGCAAAGTAAAATTGTTTGTTCAGGGTGGAAAATTAGACTAGATCCTGCTCACAACCCACTTCAAATAAGGGTATATTTATATTAGACCTCCGTTCCCACCTGTCATCCCCGCAGAAAAGGATCCCCTCACAAACAGGTCTTTGTCCTTGCTGGAAGAGGTGGCAATATCTGAAGAAAGAGAAACATTTCGGGCACAAACGAGCGCTCAGACCATGTAGTACCAGTATGTGGGAAGAGCAATGGTACCTGGCTTTGTGCTGCACCATCTGCCCATGTGGACGTAGCTGTGCAGCTCTGTCTTTGGGCCCCCTCCACCCCACATGTGTGTCTGTGGCCTGTACCAAGCCCCTGGTGTGCTGTAAGCAGGGAAGAAACACGCGCACGTATGGGCTGCACCGAGCCAAGCGCATGCATTGAGCTTAGAGACATGCGAGTAAGCATCCAGGCACACAAACCCACCAGAAACCTGCCACCACACAGCGAGGTAAGTTTTTAAAGACCTATATCTCACTCCTTAGGGGTCTCATTCTGTCTGTGTTACTCGCTTGGGAAGGTTTCCTACTCCTCAGGTGGTCTCACTGGATTACGTCTTTGAAGAGCAGCTGCAGAAATTGTCTGGAGCACGTCACGCCCCAGGCCCCCTTCCCCACTAGCACCTTTTTCAGAGGCCTGGATCTGGCCGTGCTGTTTCTTACTGGACAGTCACGTCTCCGGGTTTAAGGCTGGGACATCCTTACACAGCACTACGCATCTTCCCAATGGGAAAGAGCACCCCTCCCCTGCCAGGCTGGTGTGTCTCAGTCCTGCTCTCCCAGGATCATAATCCTCTGGAGCACGGAATGACTAGTTGGTCTCTGTCAGAAGAGGCAGGTCCAACCCTTAGGTTGCACATAAAAAATGAATCTTTTAAAATTTCTCGTTGATCGGGCTTAGTTTTAAATACACCCAAAGCTTAGTGCCACTTACAACGTATTTAGACAAGTCCATGGCAGAAAAAAAATCTCAGGGAGGAATTAAATGTAATAGCCCTGCCTTTGTCATTGCACATCCTTGAGCCGTACATCACTGAAGGTGGTATCACCACATGCTACCCTTTTCCTCTTTTTTTCCTTCAGTCTCTCGCATTGGCCATTTCTGGGCTATTCAAACCCTCCCTACAGCTTCTCTTTCTTGAAACAGAACAAAGGTGTCTTGTGATCTAAAAACCCTTGATACCTTACAAGCAAAATACAGCATAATGTGTTGTTGTGGACGCAGGAAAGTTACTCCACTAGAAGAGAAGTACCTACAATGGCAGACTAACTCCTCCAAGGAACCTGGCCTATTGCATTGGATTTTCTCTAAATTGCTGTGAAAATGCTGGTGGGATAAAGTCAATAGGAGGAGTTCCTCATCTGGGAGAGCAGATGCTCCGAAGGAATCTGCCTATGGAACCTGCTCGGCCGATGTGCCCCCATCGGGTCTGTGCCTGCTTGCCGTGGGGCTTACCGGCTCCGAGCCCTTGGGCAGAAGGGAGATTTGGAGCTGTTTATACCACTTGACCCTCCATCCAGATGACCTTCCATCATCTGGGGCCAGCTGATGCTAAGCAGTAAATTAAATTCAGCGGCATGCTGTCTCACTTCTCAATGGCGTTTTAGTGTGAGAGCCGGAGTCCATAGAGCAGGGCTCATTACACGCTGCTACAGCAGCTGGAGCTAAGGGGACTGTCAAGCTCATTACCTTTCATAATATGCCCACCGATGGAGCTAGGTGTGCTGTAGATGGGTTTGTCAGAGGCCAGCACTTTTGTCTGGGGGTGAGGCACTGCGTTAATCTGACAGGCAAGACTCCACATTATGCAAAAGGAAGAATTCAACAGGAAACAGTTGCATGGGGTTAAAAATAATCAATGTTTTCACAACCTGCACCTCTGAGTGCAGCAGCATCTGTAGCAGTTGAAGGGAGATATCCTCTTCTTCCTCATCTCTTTTCCTCAGCAAACCAGGGCTTATGGCAAGCAGTTTGCAAAGTTTCACCCCAATTCAATGAAATCCTTATATGTTACCAAAGTTTTCAGCAATAATTTTGTCAGCTCTGTCTATGCTATTGTCTAGCCCAGTAAAACGGAGATGATTTTGCTCCTCAATGTCCGAAGTAATGCACCAAAACCTGCATTTAACTATGCTTACTAGTATTCTAGCACGCACTTCTATGGAAAGCTGACCTTGCAACACCATTTTGTTTGGAGTGCAGTGCAACATATTTCAATAATCAATGTGCATTCACCTAATTCACCATAATCCAGGAAACAAGTCACATGACTGTAAAGGAGAGAAAATGGCAAAACTAAAGAAGAAAACTGGCCTTGCCCAGGCTCCCTGGATGGATAATGCATATTGTCAATCTGTCCATTAATATGTAGATCTTTGGGGAAAAAGAACCTCGGATGTTTAATGATGATGAAGCGAGAAGAGTAAGGACTGTAACCTTGCTGGCTACTGTCCACGCAGTAGAGTGTTGGACGGCTGAACTGGCAAATTTAAGAATAACCCATTTGTCATTGCAGACCGTCTTTCCAGGAGCTTCACTGCTTAGTATCTTGAAGGATAAGAGGCTGTTTCTGAATTTCTGAGCTCATTAGCACTTATTGGTTATGGCCAATGGGTTACCGATGGTGCGCAATGTCTCTGCTAGTGGATAAAGAACAGTTTAGAGATCTAGGAGGAGGCGGACTTAAGGGGATGGCCTGACTTTGTCCTCTCTGTGCCCCTTGATTCACATTTCACACACCCCTGTTAGGAGAAGTAGGCTGTTGTATGGTAGGTGGGAACCTTGCACAAGCCCATCACTGAGGTAGCCAGTTTTAATTTCCTGTTTTCTTAAACAGGGAGATGGCAAGGATATGTGTCCGTTGTCTCAATTACAGCAGTAGCAGCTAGCAGGCATGCATTTAACAGTGGTGTTAATAAGGCACATGCTCATGGTTGTGTCTCACAGAAGTAGTTGTGCAGCCCTTGCTTCTTTTCATGCTGTGGTGGCATCTGGCACGGCTAGATCCTTGTTTGGGTTATTTAATTGCTTCTTTGCCTGCCTTATGCAAACTACATTTGTAGCTAGGTCTGACGTGGGCTTTTGGGCACTCGGACCCATGACAGCAGTGCATTTAGTAAGCACTCTGCTCTGTCCTGTAGGCAGTATTTCACATAGTCCCCCAGTGACTTTATTCAGTTCGCTGGTCCCCAACGTTATTGTCACTCTGCATCATTTACCAATACAATTTTCACAAACAAAATTAGTCATTGCAATGTAGGTGTATGGAAGCCGTCCCACTCTGGAAGGATTCATTAAAATTCCCATAATAGTCTCCTTGTCAGGACTCTTGCCTGCTGTCTGGGAAGTATTTCAACAAGTCTGTCCTACTGTTGTGTTAATTAAACATTGTTCTATTTATAAATGCTCCATTGGTCAGTAGCAGTTCCCCACACAGAGAGTGAGAAGGAGCAGTGGTAACTGAAAGTGATGTGCCAAGAAGACGGGATTTGGCCATGCAGAGAAGCCAAGGGACAGCCCAGACTGAGCAAAGTGCCCCTTGTGGACCTGTCATTGTCCTCATCACCTGCCCCTGCAGCCGTGGTGGTCTTTGGACAAGAAACTTTGGAGCAGAGGAGGAAGGGAGAAGGTTTAATCACTGCTTCTGCCAGCAGCTATTTTATTTCTGTTTGTCTGTACATCATAATCCCTTCACGGTGATTGCCACGGGGTGTTGTAGAAGGCAAAATATATCTGGGTGCAGAGAGAGACCAGGTAGGTGAATGGAGGATAAAGCCATCATCCTCCTCTGGTGCTTGTCTGACACTCCCACCAGCCTCCTCTACCAGCCGCTTGCACAAACACCTCTCTCTTCTGACACCTGTGTGAACACGAGGAGAGGGAGCCGCAGAAGCCCCGGCATGCTTCTTGCTGCGACAAGACCATCTCCTGGAGCTGGCACTGCCTGGGTCTTGGGGGTGTCTGCCCAGTGCTGCTCTGATTGTGTGCTCCTGTTTTGCTCATCAGTAGCCCTGCTCTGTGCTGACGTCCTGCTCAGCAGTACGTGACGTGGCTGTTTGGTAGGGAGCCTCTCTCCCTTCCATGATTACTGTGAATTTCTGCTATAACATCTCATACTGCACCCTGTGATAATGCAGGTCCTTGCCATCCCCCTTTCTGCACAGGTGGGGGCAATTGCCAGCTTTTTTACCTGTCTCCTGTTGGCTCGCTGGCCTCAGAGACAGGAGAAGTAGGCCACCATCCCCACCAGCAGGTACCTAAGAGGCAGAACCCAAATCTTTGGTGAAGCCCACGGGGATTTAAAATTCAGGTGGATAGTGTTCACAATTAGATGCTTCTGAATGTCACGTCTGTGCTTTCTCCTTGTTTTGCTGGTCTCTTTCCACCCCACGCTTGTTCTTGAAATACCATGCTGGTGAGGGATGTGAGAGTGCCTGGATGAAGATGTATGCAAATAGATGCTTACCCTAGAAGCTGGTTCAAGGTGTAACTTTCGAGCTGCTGCAGCCCCAGATATGAGAGGCAATAGAGACTAAAGAGGAGACCAAAGTTGTGGAGAAGGAAGCAAAAATTTGACAGGAGAATGTGTGAAGTGCTGTCAGGCTCATCCATGGACTTACATCCGTCTAGAACCTTACCTGAGTGCTCAATTCCAACTTCAAATCATCAAGCATGCAAAATCTGTGAGGACCACATGAAACGCTGGGTTTCATCTGAGTAGCAGCACAGTCAGTGAGATGTGAGAGAGACAAGCTGAGCTTTTTTTTTTTTTTNTTTTTTTTTTTTTTTTGCAGAATACTAAACACTGTATGTCTCCTTGCTGAGTCAGGGCCCATCGCCGAGCAGACCAACCTGACGTGCATTATAGTAACCTAAAATGTGGTTTGCTATGAAATTTAAAGCAGGATGAAGTGAAGCGTGTCCCACTGCCTGTTCTTCAGCCCCTTGAGTCAGCAGCTCCAAACGCAGATTGTATGGCATGGAGGAATGTGCGCAGACACTGATTAGGAACTTTAAGTAAAAGTCTCAGGTCTTTGAAGAACACCCTTCATCTGGAAGGCTCAGGGGGTTATTAATAACCAGCGACCCTTTGCTTGTAGACCAACAGTCTGACGTTGTCCCATATACTGACTGAAAGCTGCTGCCGTCCTACGGTGACACAGAGGTGGATGTGGGAGAGGCTGTAGATTTTGTGTTGACTGGTTATACCAACGTTTGCTGGTGTACCCGCAGAGATGCAACAGCGAAGATCTCCAGTACAGTGAGACATTTAAGCACGTGCTTAAATGTTACTGACGTTTCAGCAGGCAGGGTGGCCTCCTGCCTTGCTCAGGGAAACCCTTCATCACCTTCTTGCAGGCCCTGGGCAAAGCGGGGTGTGGAACCTCTCCACGATATTGCCCGGGCCGTGTTTGTCCTGTGTTTGATGCAGGACTTTGCTCTCCCGCGCTGTCAGTCGGGCGCCTTTCAGGAGCACCGCGTTCACTTCCCCGACTGCACACGTGAATTATTGTTTACTCAGTAACAAATCAAACAAATTCCCTCTCCTATTCAAAGCAAACCGCAATGATAAAAGAGGGCTGGTTTCCAATATTACTAGCACTGATTAATGTCTTCCCTTCACGTTGCTGTCTTTATTTCACATACAGGTGGCTTTTTTTTCTCTTATCCTTTTTTTTTTTCATTTAGAAATGTCATCGCCACTTAATTAGCAATGCGTTGTTACCTGAAAGCAAAAGCAAGCTGGCCATATGGCAAGGTTTTAATCTGCACTGTCACGGTATAATCCTGTCGACATGGCTTCCCTTTTCAGTCAAAACTGCATTTCACACTTTACTAATATGGGGCTTTTCCTTTCCTGTTCCAGAGTAATATAGACCTGCCGGTGCAGCAAGTGCAAATTAAAATAGCTCGCAGCTCCCACCAGCAGCAGGAGGGGAGAGCGAGCGAGAGAATGGTGTGGCTGGGGGGGAGGGAGGAGGACCCCATCCCAAAAAGGGAACACGGGCTCTTTCTGTGATCTGCTTCTGTGAAATTGGACCAAATGAGTTTGGACTCCATTTCAGAAGACAATCCCCACCCCTATCGCAAAGGCCTGGGCTGTGCCACTGGGGCTGGTTATAGAGGTCTTTCTGATTTTTACCTTTCCTTCCTCAGTGCTATTGGGAGTTTATAAAAGCAGAAAGCAAGAAAGCAACATGTTACTGCAAAATAGGAGTGACCAGCAGAAAACCTGGGCAACTTGGCTGCTGTGGTTGTTTACAGGGTCTAAGAGGGTTGAAACACGCAGCCTGGTGGGTCACACTTTCAAAGGAATTTTGCCCCCAGGCAGCTTCCAGGTAACATAGAGGACAACATACAGATGTTTGTTCTGGTGTTCTAGGGGAAGTGAAGCTCTTCTGGGAAAAATACGTAACTGTCCCTTTCTGAGGTGGGAGACGAAGAGCATAAACAGAGCATAAAAAAATCCCGCTCACAATGGGGTGAAAGGAAATACGGATTGTCTGTCCCCCAGAAGAATAAACCAGATTATTAATATGCACTGGCTCTTCCCACAGCACTTTGCACTGGAGCAGACTCTGGAGCAGTTACCCGCTCGCTCTTGCCAGCTTTTTCACCTTCTCCCAATGCTGCATATCCCCGGGCATCTGTGAGGAACTACTCTGTTTAGCATTTGTGGGTCTCAGGCTAAAATAGATTGAGACAGGACCAAATCACAGCCAGCAATGAATCTAGATAGCTTCAGTCTAAGATCAATGTCTTGTCACCAAAAAAAAGCAGTTACCCTTCCCTGCGTTTTCACCCAACCTCTTCCCCCGCAGTTGGCATAGTAAGTAGCAGGTAGAGGGCGAAAAAGGACCTCATGAAACTTCTCCCCTCTCCTACTGGTTGCTTGTATTTGCCCAGGACAAAAGTGTCAGAGACAAGGAAAGTCCCAGCGCTCAGTGGGCCTCCTCCTTTGCTTACATCCTTCTGGGGACACATCTGGCTCCAAAGCTACAGGAAACACCTGTCTTTTCTGAAGGGGGACAGCAAGCACCATATTGTCTGGATGCACCATGCTGATGCTCCAGGGTGTGCGTGGGACAGAGGGATGGGGCTCCAATCCCCAAGGCCAGAGCTCCTTCCCTGTGGGATGTGTAGGAATCACTGAGCTCTCTAACCATGAGCAAAGTCTGACTTGTCTTTCTTTCACATCTGAGCTATGTTGCTGTGTCCCTTTACCAGTATAACCCCCTAGAATGCCTCAGGTGATGACATTTGGAGATACTCTTTTTTCTCCAGTCACTTCATATTTTGCTGTAATTTTATTTTTCCAACCCACATGTGAATACAACAGTACACAGCAGTACCCTCCCCTGCTAGTCTTCCTCGTTCCCCCCCATAGAAGCTGCACAGTAGTGATCTGGTCCTTACCAGATATTAACATACACATGTATTTGCAATGGGACAACAAAGGCAACAAGGTGGGGGGGTGGAAAGGGATTCAAGTGGTGGTCTGAGTTTTACTCACAGTAAGGAAAGGAGCAGAGCTCTCTTGTAATTGAGATGCTTGGGAGAAATCCATGCTTTGGCCAGGAAAGTCAAAGCCGAGATGTTCACTTACAGGCAAGTGTAAGGGAGGATTTAAATAGTCTGGTGTCTTTGTCAGTAGGTATTTCACGAGGTGAAAGGACTCGAGCATGTGGGTAGCAGGTCTGGGTAGTTAAAGCTGTATTTGAAATATGTTTTCCTAAAAAATCTTGAGAGCAAGATACCTCTTGTGCTATACACGAGCACAGCTCATCTGACATGAGGTCCTTCAGCCCAGCTGTGGATCAGCCACACTGGACATCTGCACAGCCACAGACACGGAAATTTAGAAGCGCGACTTCGGAGAGAGCAAAAGGTGGTGCCAGCTCTGCTGTGCCGCTGTTTCACCGGGCATCTCACGTGTGGTTTGCAGGACCGATGCAGGAAAGGGTTGAAGATGCAGAGATGGTGTGAGTGCCTGTGGTGGTCCTGAGAGGAGCATGAAACAGTGGGATGAGTATCAAGAGAGAACATTCAGCTGCAGGTCCTTTCCCCTTCGTTTTCCAGCTTTTGGATGAACTGCAAAGCGGAGGGGGACCGTTACCAGCCTGGGTCTGTCCATTTGTCTCTCTCTCTCTTTCTCTGTCCCTAAATCCCCCCTCCCTCTCCCCTCCTGCAGCTCCGGAGGGTGGAGGTGCGATTCGCTATGCCAGTTTTTTATTTCCAGCACGCTTGACAGGCTGGGCGAGGAAGGCGTTAATGTTTTCTGACAGGCCCCCTCTAATTGTTGGAGCTTTTCTTCTCTGCCTTTTCTGTGAAATTCTGACTTAGGCGAGCAGCATAACAAAATGCTCTGGCATTGAAATGTGCGCTTGCACTACACTGGGCTCGGGGAAACAGCATTATTCATGAAGATTTTCAGCTGTTTTTGTCTTTTAACTAACCTTTGAGTTTGATCAGAGGCTAGCCGGGCTCCCTTTCTCAAAAGGCGGTCTTGGCAACCCGACAATGGAGCCAAACTGTTTTCCCTGTTAAAGAGATAACTATGCCGTTGAGTTGGTACATGGGGGAAATTAATCTTCAGGCGCATACAAATGATAGCTTTACCTCGGTCTGCAATCGCCCGCATGGGATTATTAACAGGACGAGGGTAAGGAGCAGGAGAAATCCAGTGTGGGGCAGGGAACTTAAAAAAAAAAAAAAAATCCCAACCCCAAACCCATCATCCCTTTTGATTGCATAAAGCCTGCGATTGATTCCTCACCACTTGCCTTTTGCAGCAGGAATTAGCCCTGCATTGTGCGGCCTGACACGCTAAAAGCGAGCTCGCTTGGGAG
>VYZM01011943.1:1008585-1024982 GCA_013398915.1 Dromas ardeola | reverse complement strand
TTTTTTGTGTTGTTATTTCAAGTGTAGAATTTTTAGGAAAATTGGGGGAGTTGGTAAAATGGGATCTCTATCTGAGCCACCTCTACTTTTTAAATTTTATCGTGTCCTCACTCCCTCCTCCTGCGGGCAAGCCAGGGTGGCTGGCAGGGGTGGTGGGCAGGGATTGTGCCCTGGAGTGGGGGGCCAGGATGGCGGTCCCTGCTCCCTGCTCCTTCCTCCGTCCTGGTTCCCATGCTCTGGCCAGCATGGGGCTGGGGTCAGTGCTCCAGCAGCGGGATCAGGAGGGAGCACAGCCAGAGCCAAATTAGCTGCCTCGTTGGCTGCACCACATCAAAGAGGAGTGTGCATCCAGCTGCTTGGGGGGCTGGGAGGGCGTAGGAGGGGGGCCAACCCAGCGAATTAATTTTGGGGCTAAAGAAAGGATAGGACAACTTGGGTCCTCTCGTCTCCACGATCTCCCGTTCCCACAGCAGGTTCTGTCTGAAACAGAACCAGCCGCTGCCATTGCCCTTCCTGAAACGTCTCCCGTAGCTGGATGGGGGATGGATTTGTTCTGTCACTGTTTGTGAAGTAAACGTGTCAGCACAGCACTGCAAATTAAAGCAATGAAACAAATCCAAATACCTGTCCCCAAGGAAGTCACAAACACTCTTCCCAGGTCTGGGCAAGAGGTACAAGGGTGTTATCCCACGGGAAGGAAGCCCGTCTCTGACATTTCCCTGCTCCGTGTCCATTTGTTTATCTCTTCTGCAGGCCACACCGAAAACTTCCAGGATGCTTTTGACAGGCAGTCGCTGGTTTTGGATAAGCTGCCCCTGGCTTTTTACGCAGGCATGTTCGCGTATTCAGGCTGGTAGGTGTGACAGGAGGGCGCCTCACGGGCTGCAGATTGGTGGCCGAGGCACGGCTCAAACTCTCTCCCTGTCTCTTCCCACCGTGCAGGTTTCAGACCAGCTTTGTGCGAGAAGAGTTGGTCAGACCCGAACGGTAAGGCTGGGAAGAAGTCGTCTTGGGTTACCAGCATCTGGGGTACTGTGGCTTTCCCAAATGCAGTATGGGAGGAAATAAGTTTGTGGGTTCACCGAACCAATGCCAGCTGCAATCTGCAGAAATAGTGTGCATAACAAGGGATAACAGCTTGTTCTTTGTGTGCCTCTCTTCCCCTTTCCTGTAGAAATATCCCCCTGGCTGTCATCGTGTCCGTGATCACGGTAATTGTGGGGTACATGCTCACCAATGTCTCCTATTACACAGTCCTGGGAACGCAAGACGTTCTGGCTTCTCCTGCTGTGGCTGTGGTGAGTCGTCTCCTCTACTGTCATCCTTATGCTGAAGGGGTGGTCATGGCAAGTGTTTCGGAGATGGTTTTCCAATAAAGTACTTTATTGCTTTGTCATTTCTCTGGATTATTAGACAACAGTAACTTCTTCTAGTCTTACCTAAAAGATAATGAAAAATAACCTTCAGATGACAGTAGAAAAGGCACAATTTTTGAGTTATATTTCACTCCTTCGATGGAGGAAGTTGTCTTTCTTTTGAATCTGATGTTGTTTAGAGATCACCACATGTTCCTAAAGTCATGCTTGCTCTTCCTTCAGAGCTTTGTTCAGCGAGCCTTCAAAAGCCTGATCTCTGTGGTCCCTGTCCTTGTCGCACTGTCCTGCTTTGGAACCATGAATGGAGGAATCTTCACATTTTCAAGGTCACGTCCCTAAGAATTTATTGCTCTTTTGGCTTACTGAATCAGAGGGAAGCACCAGCGACCTGTGCAACTGCCCACCCATGTGGTGGCATTTTAGCCACTCTTGTGGGAAAAATAAGACCTTTGACTCCAAGAATATCAACTACAGGATGATCCTTGTTGGCTAACAGTTGACCCTTTCTATTTCTGGCCAGGTCCAGACTTTGGTACCTAGGGCTGCTCACAAACAAAGATTTTTATGTTCTCCCCCCGCTCTTCAGTTTAAATTCCCAGTTTAAAGTGAAATGTCAATGTTTCTGGTGAACTAGAGGATTTGTTGACATTGGCAGCTGCTCAGTGAGACCGACTTTTCTTTTGCTGGGTTCACCCAGCCGCTCTGCTACAAGGCACGGGGTCCCTCTGTTGTGAGGATCTCTGGCCAAAGGCAAACTCTCCCTTGAGGACTTTGCTTTGAGATCGGTGAAATATTATTGGGATGGGCTATTCCTAAAGCAACAGTTGGGGCTCAACAAGTCTTGTTGTAGCAATAGGAAAAGCTTTGTTCCATGGAAAAATTACCTTGCCAGCTTTGCTGGCTACTACACTGCATGTCCTTATGGGAGCCTTGAAATTGGAGAGGAGGGCAGAGCTTATGGAGAAGCACGTCGTGCTGGTCCCAAGGAGCTGAGTGAACTCTCTGGAGCTGATTCTGTTTCACAGCTTGGATTGCAAAAGGAAAAATCAGTTGATATGAAAGGGACGTTTTATAGCGCGAAAGCTAATGAGTTATTTGATCCACTACCCTGAAGTCCTGTATTAAATACAGGTGCGGAGAATCCTCCCCATTAGCTCCCTTGGATCGTGGTTTTCTTTGAGGATAAGAAGTCCCTGGATGGCACAGAAGTTCTGTGTGTCCCTATTGCCTTTGTCTCCCCAATCCTGGCACCATTAACATAATCACTGCAGAAAGGCCACATAAAGAGCAATGGGGCCTCCCTGGCTGCTGGCCAACCACACCTCTGCAAAACCACAGAGACGGCAATAAAACCAGTTTTACACCCTTGCCCCAGCTGCTTTGGGCCCTGCTCCAGCCCAGCTGATGCTCTGGCATGGTTTGTTTGTGGATATTACATTTATAAAATTGGATGCAATGCCTTCTCCCTAATTGCCCTTTCATGAGTCGAAGGGAGGGATGGAGGCAAGGAGCTCTCTGCTGTCATTTTGTAGCTGGTCTTGTGTGTAGCTGGCCTCTCGGCCGCATGCCAAATTATATTTTCCAACAGCTGGCCAGAGGATTGAAAATCCTCTATTATTTGAGGAAATTGCACTTTATTTTTTTAATATATATATTTTTATATCTTTTAATATATATAGATATTAAAAAATATAGGCATCAAGACTGACAATCTGCTTTCATAAACTCACCAGCCTCTCTTATAAAGAATTGACATCTGTGACCCTTCCACTTCCTACTGGAAAGATTAACCCCTTCTCTGATGGCAAGAAACTTTCTTGCTTCTGTTTCCAGCCTGAACTCATTCACGGTCACTTCGGACTTGCCCAAAGGTCACTGCTAACGGGCCACCCAAGGGGGATGCTGACGGTGGTCCTGCTGATGGGCTCCGCACTGCGTTGAGCTAACTGGTCCTGGGAGAACTATGGGAATTCAACATTGTTTTTTTCTTCCAAATGCCCCAAAAGTGCAGCTAAAGGCAGAACTGTGGCCTTGAATAGAAGACCTGTGCTGGGGATGTGCCTTGTGGCCTCAGGTCGGTCCAGCGACTGATCTTCTCATTTCTACTCTGCATGTGGGATGCTAATGCATAGGGCTCCCTGTCTTTTTCTAGGACTCTCTTTGTGGCTTCCAGGGAAGGACAGTGGCCTCCTCTCTTCTCCATGATCCACATTCGAAGGCATACACCCCTTCCTGCTGTCATGTTAATGGTAAGGAGACCTGGCTGTGTGACATGCCCTGTTCTTGCAAAGCCTGGGGAAGCTGAGGAGTTTTAAAGGGTGTTGGGACACTAAGTCAGCCTCTGAAAAATAAAGAAGGTAGAATACTGGAAATGGCTGCAAAGTATTAAGTGCCCTTGTGCCAGCAGTGGTATCCAAACCCACTACCTCGAAGTCCCTGCCTTATAGCCTTGGACACCTTTGTTAAAAGTACTGTCCCTACCATCTGCCACGGTTGCTGCTTGATGTGGTCCTATGAAAACACCTCTGCCAGGCTTTGCCTATTTGGGAAACTGAAATTCCCAGCTGTGGTGGAAATGCAGGGAATGATCATTTGCAGAGACGCTCTCAGTTTTGGTGTTGGTTTTTTTTTCCGGCAATGGTCCAGCTCCATCCTAACTGTGCTGCAGTGCCTCTTGCAGGTCAACCAAGCTGCCAAAAACTTAGCAGGTATCTCTGTAGGTAGCCTTTGTGCCGACAGCGCAGGCTTTTGGATCGTGCATGTTTTAATTGCCCTGCCTAGGACATAAAGCATCAAAGACTCTGTTGATCTTGAAAGGATTGCTCCTTTGTGTAGCACATCATAAAAGTGAGTTTAGGCCTTTTGCCTTCAGTCTGTGACACTGTTTTCTAAAGCTTGCTGACCTCTGAAATGCTGGGGCTGTGAAGTAGCTGCCTGTGATTGCAGGGGGGCTGGAGGAGGTGATCCATATTACCCTTTCTAGTCCAAGGACCGTAGTAAGGCTTTAATGACTGTATTTCATCTTCACAATGCTCAGTTCCCTTTGGTTACTGCCATGGTGTGTATCGGAGATATCTACCATCTAATGAACTTCTTCAGCTTTTCCCGATGGCTCTTCATAGGATTAGCCACCCTTGGGCTCATTGTCCATCGCCACCGTCACCCGGAGCTGCGCAGCCCGTTCAAGGTAACGCATGGATGTATCTAACAGCCAGGAATGCCCAGGCTTGTCATTTCTCTTTCTTATTTGCTAATAATTAGAGCATTACATGGCCACAGTTGCCTTTAGGCTCCAAGGGGTCTCAACCCCTATTGCTTAATAAGGTATGAGGGGGAGCTCCTGAAATTGGTTAATGTGCCCAAACGGCCTGATGTGGTAACTCCTATAAAGCCGGTTCTACGTGGTGTCACCAGTCACGTCTGTAGGATGGCAGCCTGCTCCAGGGGACAAAGTTTCAGGCTGGGAACCGGGAGATGTGCAAAAGGCAGTTCCCACGCTCGTCTCTCGTGGGCTGCAAGGAGAGGCCCTTGCCTGGATGTTATTTCAGTGGTAGGTAAGTCTCGGCTCTAGCTTAGAAGCAGGAGGGTGTCAGGCTTGGGGGAAAAGAGCATGGCCGGAAGGATCCTGGGAGCAAACCTGGCTTACGGGGAATCATCAGCTGGCACAAAAAAATTGTAAAGCAGCTTGTGTGCAACTACTGTGGCTGCAGGCCCTGAAGATGTGCACAGCACATGTGTGCAGACCACAAAGTGTAGGACGCACGAAGTGTAGGACGCCTTGTCCTCTTGTGCCTTTCCCTAGCCTCCAGCTGGGCCCCTCTGGTGGCCCTTCTCACGCTGCTGGGTGCTGGGATCCTCCTCATGTTGGTGGGGGAAGTTGGAGTCGGTACTGGAGCAGCTTTCTCAGACTTGGAGCACCTTTCCCACTGCTGGATAACGTGCAGAAGGTGTTTGGCTGGGGTGGTGCTTGGAGGATACAGTTTGATCCTGTCTCTGGTCGCCCCTGCATGGTTCCTCCAGCCAGCTCCTGGGGAGGAGAGGGGACCTCTGAGGCCACAGGCACCGCGCAGCTGATCAGCAAGAAGCTCAGGGGAAAAGAAATGCTTCCTGCTGCTCCCAGGGCTCCTCCCTGAGCTGTCCGAGGCCCGGTGGGAATTTTGGGGTAATTTTTCTTCTCTGTCTTTGCTGGAGACTGCGTGTTTAGCAGGGACCTTGAAGCTTCCCAGTTTGTTGGCTGGCTGCACTACTGTACTCACCCAGAACGAGATTTTAAATACGTTTTCTCTTTTTCTTTTAAACAAGGCTTCTCAGGGGAAGTTTATTAGTGGATAGCACTGGTGATGTTTTCAGCTGCTGAGATTTTGCCCCATTTTGGCTTAGAGATTTAAGGCTTTTAACGGCTCCCATAGGCAGATTAAGTGAGGGAGGGAAATGCTGGGCTTTTGGTCAGTTTGGCTGATTTTTTTTATCCTCCGCCCCCCCCCAGTTTTTATAACCACTTCAAACCCGAAGCCCGGTTATCAGCAAGAGCGCAGGTGGTGTGGGCATGTGCTGCGCTCTAGTGGCCAGAGAGAGGTCGTCTTCTGCCACCAGTTTATGGAGAACAAATCATAAAATACACGTGATTGTGCTGGTACTTCTTCTCCCCAGTAGCATTTTGAGTTAGAAATGGTGTGAGAAAACACCGGTAAGTGGAGGAAGCTGTCCTCTCGCACACCTCTCAAGCAGATGTGTAGCGTGAGTCCCTGCACGTAGGAGAGGCTGGCAGGGGATGCTCTGGCTGGAAAGACAGCAAGAGCACGTAAGTTTGGTGGCTGGATGGCTGCCATCGCTAGAGCAACCAATCTCTTCCAGCTCGGCATGGTCAGCATCCAAAATAGGATCTCTGCTACCGGAAAAGAGATTGTCACCCTAGGTGAGACCAGCAGCTCCTTCGTTCTATCAGCCATGGCGAGTAAGAACTTGGCTGAGGTTGGATCCAAAGACTGAGGGAATGTTTCACAGTTTTATTGTTTATTGCAGTCTTCTGACTTACTCTCCAAATAACCCAGATGAATTGGCTCACCCAACAGGGTAAGGCTGAAGTGCTGACTGCTTCTTTGGTCTTTCGTTGGGGTGTTGTTGAAGCTCATGTTCTTGATGCAGGTGCTATGGAGATAGGGTGTCTGGTTTATCCTGTTTTGGCCACTATAAGTGCCAGGCAAGCTGCAGGCAGGACAAAATGAGTCATGAGTGTTATAATCAAAGAATGGTTTAATTCAAAGTGCTGCTTCTACTCTTGGCTTCAGATTTTCCACCAGCAGTTGCCACAGGTGGCAACTAGGTGCATGTGCATGCACAGGAGTAATGCATTCAGTGAGCAGTGGGGCATCGGTGACTTCTCCCCCTGTTTGGCTTCCAGATGCAAGTCAGGTTTATGTTTTAATGCACATGAATACAAGGAGGCATGCGCCTCACAAGGCACACTGGGCTACAAAGATGGTATGAGTCAATTTTTATTCTATGCATCCTATTCGTTTGCAGCTGATGGTACAGAAGCAGTGTGGAGGACAGCTATATGATTTTTCTCATCATCTTTAAGATGGAGAAGTGAATACAGTGTGTGCTGGCACGTATGGAGGCCAATTTGCTACAGCCATCAGTTTTGCATGCAAGTCTTCTGTGCTCTTTTCCCCAGGTTCCCTTGTTCGTTCCTGTCTCTTTTACCATCATCTGCCTCTTCACAGTGGCAATGTCTTTCTACTCAGACCCTGTGAACATTAGCATTGGATGCACCATGGTTTTAAGCGGTTTTCCAGTCTACTACCTCACAATCCATAGGCAAATGTCAAGTCGTTGCCGTAGCCCGTTTTGTAAGTATGTTTTGGAGTTTCAGTATAGCGGACCTCAGCAGGGTCAGGGCTGGGGATGTTAGTTTGTTCCCAGGGCTCATCTCTAACACAAATTGCTCCATGACCAACAGACCTCATGAAACCTAAACCATGACCCCTGCCACCCCTGCAATGGCTTTCCCAAGACACATCCTCCGCAGCCGAAGAGACGAGGGGTAGGCTGTGCTGTGGGTGGTTGGCAGCTGGGCACGGGCCCTGTCTGCCTGGCTTGTGAATAGACTGATAAGCCAACCTGATGCTTTGTTTTAAAAAAAGACAGGGCTGAGGTCTACCAACGGGGGGAACAGCGAGGGTCGCTTTCGCACCCCAGCCCTGGTTTCTGCTAAACTTTATCATATCTTCAGGATCACCGCCTCTCTGTCAGATTTGTCTGACAATGAGCAACGAGATCAAAAGTTGGGATGGAGGGATTGACAGGCAGACACTGTAAACCCGTGCACAAACATACTTGCTCAAATGCTGGGGAGAGGACTGGTAGGAGAAGATGGAGCTACCTGAGGGCTATCTGTTTGGTGAAGAGGCCAGGATGGTTTTGGGCACAGATGCGGGTTTGTAAATGAAATACATCTGCGCTCCACACAATGTCTAGCACAGATTTCCTTTGGGTGTAGCCCTGGTGGCACAATGATTTACTCAGAAACAAGAGCCCGGTTTTGCGTTTAATATATAATTTCAGTTATCAGTCTTGTTTTCTTTTGATTTGATGTTGGGCTGAGGTGTATCAGTAACCACTGAACAGAAGAAAACATAGAGCAAGAAAGGAAAGAGTTACAGCAATCTGCTAACATAGTGATCCAGCCATCAGTGCTGATGCTCTGATTTTCAGCCGTATCTCAAGATGTCCTTTGGACTAAACTTTCTTCCTTCCCTCCCCCTCGCCCCCTTTCAGATTATCTTACACACAAACTACAGTTACTGCTGGAAGTAGTCCAACAAGAAATCAAGACTTACTGAGAAAACCATCAGAACTCACAGGACAAGACAAAATCTACTTACTCCGTTTCTGATACCTTTGATCCTACCAAAGACAGGCCATGCTCTCATTCTTTTAATCACTGCAAATGAGGATGAGCCTGAGCCAAAAACCTTGGTGCAAGTGTTCCTAAGCTTGGCAATCAGGATCGGGAAGAGCGTGTCACATCTGTTTCTGCCCTTTTCTTTTTTAGCAGAACAAGTTAGTTCTCTGAAATGAGCTTGCTTTGCCTGCAGAATGTCTTCGAAACTGAGATCCTAGTTTTGCAGCCTAGCCCAGTCCTCAGGAAAATTGTGTGTGTGTATATATATATGTACATATACACATACATGCAATTTTTTAATTTCCTAACTTGGCAAATAGAGGAAGGGAGTCCAATACATGGAAGCCAAATGCAGGTTACAAACTGAAGTGTTGTAGGAGCCATGCTGTGGACCAGCATTATGAAGGGAAGTGGGTGGGAAGAGCAAATTAGAAATAAGGTAGATGAACTGGAAAGGAGGAGGCAGGGGGATAAAACTTCATTCACCAGAAAGTGCAAATTCAGGTTAACGAGAAGATATTGGAAAATATTGACAAAGTAAGGTCAGAATGTTTTACTTTAATTATTGTATAAGCAGAATAAGTTCATTTTGCTTTGAAATAATATTTCAATTTTGAATTTTATTTTTCTGAAATGACATTTCAAAATGTACAAACCCATTAAAAAAACCCAGCTAAAGAACAACAAGAACATTACGAAATAGATCCTGATCCCTCCCCCAGTTCCCCAGCCCTGCTCCTCACCCGGTACTGCCAGTGAAGTTGAAAATTCAGATTTCAGCCCAACTCCAGTGAAATATAGTTTCTTCTTTAGTTAGACAAGATCACCGATTAGACTTGGGCAGATTCCTGAATAAGTGCATCTTTTGGTGCTGTAAGAAGACATGAAAGGCTTAATGTCAGAGCTTTAACTTTAAATCTGCAGTCAAATGACTTGCTGAATCGATATGTAAATGCTCATTTGAACTACTGACATAAGAAAGGTTTCCATTATTGGATTACTTTGGTTTACATTATTAATGTGGCAATGTTATGTCCAGATAAAACAGCAATTAGCTATTTCCAATCACTTAATTGTTAATCTTTTCCTAAAAGATGGGAAGTAGTACGCTGAGACTCCTCTAATGATGGCCAGAGAGAGAAATAGCAGAGCATGGTGAATTTTTAATCTTTTGTATCAAGCATTTATGTACTTGGAGTAAAACCAAAGTACCATTTACAAACCCAATGTAATCTACCAAAACTTGTAAAATCCACTGTAAAGATTTGGAAATAAATAAGTTGTTGTTGGTTTGTTGGTTTTTTTCTTTCCCCCGCCCAAAGCAATTCAGAATTATTATTCTTATTATGACCACTTCCTGTTCCTGGCCTAAATTAAGCCAGGATAGCAGCAGTGTGGTTGCAGGGTGCATTTCCCCCCTCCCCTCCCACAGTTTCATTTATGAGCTGCTGGACACAGTCCAACAGGAAATCCAGTCTTACTGGGAGAAGATACTGGCTTTAAATGATAGTATGGCTTCAAGTGAGATCTGGAAATGTTTCCAGCCTCCCAGACATGGATCGGTCCCACCTCGTGCCGGGCTTTGCTGAAGCTGGACCCCTCCGGCACATCTTCCCACAGCCAGGCTCTGGTGTGGGTGGCTGAGGAACCAACCTGCAGAAGACCTTGCAGAACGAGGTGAGTCCCATCACCCCAACATAGCCTGAGTCCACCCCCTTAGATACTGGTTTGGGGGATTGTCACACCTTGAGGTAGAGGCGTGAGGTGCTGCCAGCCTAGTCCTGTGCTGCAGGACAGTGTGCCCACGCTGTAGCATCAGTACTCACGCATCAAAACTTGGAGTGGTCTGAAATTGCAATGGAGCTGCTGTGTGTCTGCAGATAGACACACAGAAATGGTGAAACATGGCTTTTTTTTTTTGTCCATTTCCTCTGAAGAAAAAAAGGGAACAAGAACTGAAATTCCTGGGGGGAAAATAAGTAATCTTACCTGCCAGACCGTGTTTTCTTTATACATGATAAATCATTTGACATATGCAGGGAAACCACACTTGAATGCCTCTGCTGACTGTGCAGGAATATGATCTTGCAGGGCTATATTTAGGATGTCTGGCCCAAGACCTGTCAGTTACTGGAAATGCAGACAGATGTAGTACCATGGTTACACTGACAGTTACAAATCAGAGGTTCAACAGCTCCATGGATGACATTGCAATTAAAAGTGATAAAAATAAAAAATTATGATGTTCAGGAGGTGTCATCTTACAGCGAGCTCAAGTTTCCAGTTTGTGGCAAGTTGTATGTTTTCAGAAAGGATGGTTTTTTAAGGATGGTTTAGAAAGGATGTTTTTAAGAAAGCAAAGCTATGTAAACATCTTCTACCAAGCCAGAAGGTTTTTCCTAGGGCTGATATCTCATGCCTACTTAAGCTCTTGGCTTCAGTTCAGAACAGTATTTTACTAGAGGATTCACATATGCAAAAATGAACATGCAGGACCAGATCCTATAAATCTCATCAGTCAACGGGAAGCATAAAAGTTGTGCAATCATGGAGATGAGAGCAAGATACTATATGGAAGGTCAAAAGCCAGTCAAGAAAGGGAGACAGGGAAGAAACAAAGTTCAACTTCATAATCACATTTGTGGTGTTTTGTTGGTTATTTTTTTTAATACCATGTCTATAAAATGCACTCAAAGTGCAGCCTTTCCAGAAACCAAAACAGAGATTTATATGTTTCAGCCACTACAGATCTGGTCTGACGAGATCATCAGGAAATAAAAATGTTCTGGGCAATTCAACTGAATGTAATTTATGTAACCCCCCCCCCAAAAAAAAAGTTTGCATCTGAACAAGTTTACGTAGTTAGTACTACTTGACCTGTTGTTAAGCTTTATGTGTCAGAGGTCTGCTGGGAAATGCTCTCAGCCTTTTAGACTGAAAGACTGGGCGTCAGACTGGAAAGCTCCTAAGTCCGATTTCTGTGGGGAAGAACGGAGTGGAGGCTCAGACTTCGAGGTAAAGGAATACAAATCCTCGGGACAGCGCAGAGCTCTGTGTGGGCTGACGGAGCCTGCCCTGCAGGGCTCTCTGCTTGGTTTGCACTGGTTTGTACTGCAACCCCCCCAAACAGTGCGATGACCAACACGGAGAGCACATTGAGAGATGTACCTGCGTTCTGCATGGAGATTTGGGGTTTGCTTTGCAAGGCAACGCCAGCTTTTGGTTTTCAAAGAAGCTTCTCCCAGCAGGAATTTCGAAAGGAGAAGGTCCTGAATATCCCCAGCCACTGGAAGGATGGGAGGAATCAGCTCAAGGTAAGTGCTGATGCGCGACAAAAGGAACCAAGCAGTGCCGGTTCGTAGGGATGTTGATTTTAGTGATGCATCTGCCAAAACATCAGCTGTGCCTGGCCGCTCTGCTCATGCCTGGCAGATGCGCATGCGTATGGTGCAATAACCGAAAGGAAATGTTACGCAGCCCCGTTTCCAAAGGGCCAGCAGCTAGCAGGGAGGCATCTGTGACGTGACTCTGAGAGAGACAGCGAGGTACAAACATAGAGGCCACTCGTATTTTATTTCCGAAGGATTTAGTGCAGCCGCGGGACCTTTCCCATGCGGAACAAGGCTGCAGAGGGCTCATTTGACCGGCGAGCATGTGGCTGACGGCCTCAGCTCCAGGGCGGGGGTGGCTGGGCAGCCCGACGGCAGGACTGTGAGTAGGAGAGCCGGGGAGGCAGCGTGTGCCGGGCTCTGACAGCTTTCCTGGGGTGCCGCTGAGCTGGGAGTGAGGAGGTTGGGGTTTGTGGGGTTGGCTTTAAGGTCTGCTGGAAGGGTAACTGCTTGTAGTCAGTCCTACCGTAAGCCGTGTTTATGTCTTCATTAATTCGCCCTTTCTTCCGCATGAGGAGGAAGCGTGTAAGAGAAAAGGTGGCATGAGCTTGCTTTTTATGTGTAAGATTTCTTCTGTATAAAGCTATTCCTGTGGAGATATAAAAAGCAAATTTACAAAAAAGCAAATCTCTCAGTTGCACAAGACCAGATAGTGAAATTTTCAGCAAAAGGTGAAGGACACTACCTGTCTTGCCAGAGAAATATTTCTGTCTGCTTAATGAAGTGTTTCACGTCTGTTTCTTTCTAGTTGAGGTTAGTTGGTGAGCAGAAACTCTCTGAGAGGAGCAGAAACGCTGGCAAGTGAAAGTGAAAGTAAGACACAACCGGACATTTTAGAAAGCTGATGGGGTTAGGGCAGACTGAGAGCCCTGGGTCTCCGCAGGGGAGCCAGCAGGGATTGGCATCCATTTGTGAGTGGGGAGAGAGGAACAGGGATGAGGGGAGCAATGGAGAAAAACTGCCTGGAACCATCATCCCACCCCACACCCTGGTTTTCCTCTCCATTTCCCCTCCTCCCCCTGAAATCCCACAGATCAAATCCACAAACTTCAAATCCTTCTGCTGTGGCAGCAGTAGCAGCACGCTGCTGTGCAGAGGGGAGAAAAGGGACAACCGCATTCAAAAGTGTTGTCGGAGTGCTGGATCTCATGAATCTCTGTCAATGGGATTTGAGAGAAAATTAATTGGGAACGTTTTTCTAGAAACAGGCCTGGCTGGTGTTACTGTGTACAAAGAGCAACCCTGGTCTGAAGACAGGACTGGAACAAGCTAAGGCTGTGAAGGAGACTCGGGTCCTTCCTCGCTTTTTATTCTGGCAGTCCAGGGTCTGCTAAGCCTTTGTTTGTGGACCTTTGTACTGTAACCAGCTCTATAAGGGAGCTCCTCCTGTAATGATTTCCTCTGACTAGCCTGCTCTGAATACTCGTGATCCCTGCCAAAGCATGAAGGGCGTCAGAACCGGACAAATGATCATTTCCAGTTTCTCTTTGAATAGTGCGTTCAAATCCTTTGAGCAGCTCTGAGTAGCTCAGCCACGGAGCCTTGCAAACTCCACGGCAGGCAGGTGGGCAGCGAAGTGATGAGATGCATAGAAAAATATTGCCTGGGTCCAAAACTGGGACAAGCAAAGGAGGATGAAACACAGCAGCAAGCACAGTAAAATCCTCTGAATTTGAATTATTGGTGGCTACCTGTTTCAGCTTGTTCTCTTTGTAGGTGCTGTGTCTCCAGGGTAGAGCGCAGAGCAGAGACTTTGCTGGTAAGTGATTTGGTTTTTTTCCCCTCCAAGGAATTTTACCTCGGACGGCTGCCAGGCACCCCCCCAGCTGCTCTCTCACTCCCCCTCCTCAACAGAACAGGGGGAGAAAATACGATGGAAAAGTTCATGGCTTGAGATAAAGACAGGTAGATCACTTACCAGTTACTGTCATGGGCAAAACAGACTTGATTTGGGGAAAGTTAATTTATTGCCAATTAAAATAGATTTGGATGGTGAGAAACAAACCCAAAAATTAGAACAACACCTTCCCGCCACCTCCCTTCTTCCCAGGCTCAACTTCACTCCTTTATTACTGACTTTTCTGCCTCCCCCCAGCCCCAAGTGATGCAGGGGGGAAAGGGGATCGGCGTTAACCTCAGTCCATAGGAGTTTCCCTCTTGCACTCTATCATCCTGAAAAATTCCCCATGGTCCAGCATGACTCCTTCCTGCTGCAGTCCTTCAGGATAAGCCTGCTCTGGCATGGGCTCTCCATGAATTGAGGTTTCCTTAAGGCATGTCCATGTCCTGCACCATAGGGCAGTGTGGATGTCTGCTTCACCATGGTCCCCCACAGGTTGCAGGGGAACAATCTGCTTCACCATGGTCTTCTCTATGATCCGCAGGGGAATCTCTGCTGTGGTGCCTGGATCACCTCCTCCCCTGGCTTCTTCACTGACCTTGGTGTCTGCAGAGCTGTTTCTCTCATGTTTTTCCTCACTTCTCATTGCTGCGCAGCTTTCTGAGGTGCCACCAGCTTGGCCGATGGTCTCAGCTGTGTCCTGCAGTGGCTCTGTTGAGGTGGCCGTGACCAGCATGGGACACTCCCTGGTCTTTGCTCACAGAGGCCACCCCTGCAGCCCCCAGCTGCCAGCACCCAGGCATCTGTGCCCAGTTACAGAACCTATGAGCTGCAGCTTTTTTTTCTCCTGATTTGCCTTTTTTCCTGTCGCTGATGGGAGCTGCTCTGCAGCTGGCCCAGCCCGCGGCAGAGCTCAGTGCACAGGGTGTTTTCCTGAGGCAGGGGAACGCCGGGGCAATGGAGAGGCCTGCCAGGAGCTGGCAGCTCTGGCAGGAGATGCTGAGAAGGCCTGGGCCTTGCTAGAGCAGCCGTGACCACTCCCAGGCCCGTGAAGAACGGCTTGGGGAGCGCGAGCGACCAGAGCCTGTCATGGCAGCGTGCACAGGAAGGGCGCAGTCACCCTTGAGGGGGGAGTGCAGTTGATGGTTGTCACCCTCTCAGAGGGAGCACGGCTACGGTATCCACCCGGCAGAAAGCCATGGCTTCCGCATTCAGCAGAACGGATGTGGCAACCCAGATGAAGCTCTCACAAAAACAGGCAGCCAGCCAGTATTGGGCTACAGGGGAGGGCCAGAGCCTTTTGATGGTAAGGGATGGCAGTAGTAAGAACAGCCATGTGAGCTGTCACCAGGTGGGTGATCTGCTCAGTCTGGTGGCAGAGCTATGAGAGGGTGGAGAAAGGTTAAGGAGCATCAGGGAGGCTGAGAAAGAGATAGGCTGGTGGAACCATGCTCTGCCCTCCCTGAGACAGAAGCAGGAACAGCCACCATAAAAAAAAACCCAAGATCGAGGCGATCCTGTATCCTCCCACCAGCAGGCTGAAGGCAATAGCTTAAAGGAGAGGAGCGAATGGAGGCAACTTCATGCTTGGGGTAGCAGATGAACCCCCTCCTTGCCCACTGTGTCTTCCAGGGTGCCTCTGTACAACAGGTACGAGGCTCTCGATGTGGAAGGCCAGTCAATAAATTATGTGGATGGTGGTCCATCTACACCAGAGGTGCTGTCAAGATCAGAAAGGTCTACCTCCTGTATAGTAGACGCCTCATTTCTGAGGGGAACAGAGGGTCCAGTATGCTGGACAGACCCTCTTAGGGAAGTCTGCTGCTTCCCTGGGGCCTGGGTTAAGGACATCACTAGGAAACTTTATAGCCTGGTATGCCCCTTGGACTGTTACCTATTACTGCTCTTTCCTGTGGATGGCGATGAAGCCACAACGCATAGTCCAAGGGCAATCAAGAGACACTTCAGGGCCTTGGGACTGTTGGTGAGGGAATCTTGAGCACAGGTTATTTCNAGGGAATCTGGAGCACAGGTTATTTCTTCCTCTCTCCTTTCAGTTGTGGGCAGTGACACTGGAAGAAACAGACTGGCCCAGTCTATTAATACATGGCTCCATGGCTGGTGTCACCGACACAATTTTGTTTTTTTCAATAATGGGATGGCCTGCATGGCACTAGGCTTGCTGGTGTCAGATGGGATTCACCTTTCTCAAAGGGGGAAGAGGATCTTTGCTTACAAGCTAGTGGGGCTCATTGACAGAGGTTTAATTTAGTCTTGAAGGGGGAGGGCAACAGATTTGCTATGGGGCAAGCTGTGGGATGACATGCCAAGGTTAGAGGGACAGGGTGCTAGCGAGGGCCCTCAGCCTGTTGTTCTGAGGCGTGCTGGCTACACTGCAGCAGATTTAAAGTCTTACAGAGATGAGCCATGGCCTCCTGAAGTAATAGGAGCCAACAGGGAAACACCAGTGAAATACCTCAACAGAATTAAGGGGGGTTCCTCTAAGAAGGTGATATGGCCATCAGCCCAGCTGAAGCACCTCTACACCAATGCATGCAGCATGGGAAACAAACAGGAGGGGTTGGAAGCCATTATGCAGCAGAAAAACTATGATATAGTTGCCGTTACTGAAAGTCGGTAGGACGAATCCCATGACTGGAGTGTGGCTCTTCAGCTACAGGCTGTTCAGAAGGGATAGGTAAGGAAGGAGAGGCGGGGGGGTAGGCCTGTATGTTAGGGAGTGTTTTGATTGTCTAGAGCTTAATGATGGCGACGATAAGGTTGAGTGTTTATGGGTAAGAATCAGGGGGAAGGCCAACAAGGCAGATATCATGGTGAGAGTCTGTTATAGCCCGCCCAATCAGGATGAAGAGGCAGACAAAATA
>VYZM01011943.1:990441-1008311 GCA_013398915.1 Dromas ardeola | reverse complement strand
AGAGGCTTTGGCTTGTTTAGGAGACTGGTTGACAGAGTCCCTTGGCAGACAGTCCTGAAGGGCAAAGGAGTCCAGGAAAGCTGGACATTCTTCAAGAAGGAAATCCTAAAGGCACAGGAGCAGGCTGTCCCCATGAACCGAATAAAAGAGCTAGTGGGGAAGAAGACCTGCCTGGCTGAACAGAGAACTTTGGCAAGAACTCAGGGGAAAAAAGAGAGTTTATGGCCTTTGGAAGAAGGGTCAGGCAACTGAGGAGGACTACAAGGATTTTATAAGGTTATGCAGGGAGAAAATTAGAAGGGCCAAAGCCCAACCAGAACTTAATCTGGCTACTGCTGTAAAAGACAAGAAAAAATGTTTCTATAAATACATTAGGGACGAGAGGAGGGCTAAGGAGAATCTCCATCCTCTATTGTATGTGAGGGTGGTGGTACAAGCTCCCCTGCCTCCTTTATGCCACTTGGTGCTTGGCATGACTTCCCCCCACACACCTCACAGCTGGGCCATGTAATAATACCATGGACCAGAACGTTACCTGAGATACATAATGGTCCAACATAAAAAGAAAGAGAAAAAGGTGAAGGGTAACGGACCATAACGTTGTGGCAACCCCTTAGCGCGCACCTGGCTCCCGTGACTCCTATCGCTTGGGAACAATAACAGTAATCCATCACTCCTGACAATATATGGATTGTGACCCAAATAGTGGGGTGATACCAGAACTTCAGGATCTAGAAAGTTCTGGGCTTGTGCAGCTGGTGGAAAGTACCAGAATATCCCATTGTCTGAGTTGGGCTGGAGTAGAAAAGTACCTGACGGAAGTCAATTATCTCACACCCTGTAAGTAGCGATTCTAGTGAGACCCTTTGGGCTTTTCTGTATTGCAGCAGGCTGTGACCAGCATCTCTTCTGAGTTGGGATGCTGCTCAGGCAGACACCTTGAGGATTAAAAGGCCAGGGCAAGTCAACCCTCTCGAGTCTTAGTTATTGCCCTCTGAGGAATGACGATGCACTGTGAGTATTTACTCCAAACTCAAGAAGAGGGAAATTTTAACTATAGGCTAGCTTCCCTTTCATCCACCTCTCCATACATGTGTGTCTAATATACACATTAGTAGCTCTTACGAGTGTTGGTGTTCTTATACTTTCTTGGATCCAAATACTTTCTGTCCATTTGCCTGTGCACGTCTAAGCAGTCAAAAGGGGCACCCGTTGGCTCACTGGAGTCAACCCCTGAGAAGGGACCTTTGGTCCTTGCAGTTAAAGACTCATGTGTGTGTGTGTGTGCGGCCCCTCGAGTGGTGTGTGTTTGTGCTCATATGCACGTGTATTGGTTTAGGATACCTAATAGTAAATTAGTGCGAATCTTGTCACTTTTGAATCTGTAATTAAGTCGCTGTTCAATTATTTTGTTAAATCATCTTGTAAATCCTTAAATCGGTTAATGATTAAGTGCTGCTAAAATTCAACCTCTTGATCTACCTCAAATCATTAATAAATTGTGAATTGCCACCGGATCATAATCGTGTCAAATATTTCCATCTGTGACAGAAACATAGTGACAAAGGATGACTGAAGGCACTCTGACTTCTGCAGCTGATCACACACAGCCTAGAAGCCATATCTTACTCCCGTTAGACAGGTGGCACCACTGGCCTTCACGTAACTGAGTGACGAGCTGAGTTTATTGCGTCAAGTTGTATTTTCTTACAATGTGTATTTTAGAAAGATAGATTATAGATTTATTATATAATATATATATTATGGAGAAAAACAGTGACCCAGGAGCAAGCCAGAGAGGTCAGGGTAATTTCTGTGATGCTTACCATGCCCCATAAATGTGTAAACATCAGTTCCACAGTTCTGGGACGAACCTGCACAAACCAGCTGGAGGGTTCTCCTTTTCTGAGAAGTGATTAGACTTCTGACCAGACTGGGGATATCGCGTAATTTGACAGCTTTGGAAAAGACCCATGCTATAATTTGGATTTCTCTTCTGATGTCAGGGCTGAGCAAGCAGCCAGGCGACGGTCAGCTCTTCTGCGCCTGTGGTGTCTTCTGACTCATCCGTCTGTTCCTGAAATGGAGTATGCCTGGTATTGGCTCGATGATGCTGGGCAGTGGATTGAGTATGGGGAAGAGGTGAGATCCATCTGCTGTTGATGCCAAAAACTCTTGTTAAGCCATCTTTGGAGAGTTATTTAGGGCAAGTTGTTCTGCAGCTGGTGTGTTTCACATGTGCTGCTGGGTGCCCTTGCAGTGCTGCTCTGATGTCCCGGTGGATTTGTCTTAATTAATTGTTCCTCAAAGCAGTACTTCTACTCTGTGAAAGCTTTCAAAGCACTGGCTTTGAAAGCGGGTGCATTTTCCAGGGGTGATGGACATCTTTTGGCTGAAGCTGACCAGACAGGCTGAAGGCTGCTTGGTTGCTCTTGTTACAAGCAGCTGTTCTCTGTGGCATGCCCCTCCTACACTGAAGAACAAAATGCTTGAAGCCTTAGAGACTTATTTCGAAATGGCATCCCATGATAGGGGCCTGGGGGGACATTGGTGTTTGCCCACAGTATCATCTAAACCAAAGACTGGTTTCTAATAGGTTTCCTTGTTCTTTCTACAGCACCCGGATCACTGCTCTGCCATGATAAAATCTGCAGATCTGGAGAATGAATTTCTAGCTGACCAGACAGGCATTGTGTTATTCAGGGCTGGTTCTCAGATGTATAAATTAAACTTTGAAGGTGAAGCATTTCCTTGTTTTAAGTTCATTGCACAGCGTACTGGCTCTAAGGTAGCCTCCTTCATGTGGAGATGTCACCCTGTGTCTGGGTTTCTTTGAATAGGTCTTTTTCCTCCTGTAAGTTTTCTCCAAGCAGAACCCGATCAGTATGTGCATTTCTCTGCAGCTTTGAGATGCCCTACTCGAGCTTCTAGATTTGTGCATTTATAGTCAAAAAAGCATCTCTGACGTTATTGTATATTCAGAATAAGAGCTGAGAGTAAATGTTTCATGGCATCCGGCTTATGCATTCGGGTTTATATAATTAAAGAGGAGAAATTAGAAAGGAAAAAAAATAAGCACTGAAAAGTCAAGCGGTGAAGAAGTGAGACCATGGTAGACATCTTGCAAGCTAGTTATGGGGAGAGAAAGCACACCGTGCACAAAGGAAAATTTAGGGCTGGTTGCACAGAGGGAGAATGGGAAAATGAGAAATGCTTTTCTGTTTCTAATTTATTTACCCATCTTAAAATTCCTGTTAGCTTTCCAAACTTTAAATCTGTTTCCTGGCATGAATAAAGAGAGTGGTGTTTAAAGGAGGAAACAATAGATAATTTGCCATGTCACACAGCATGCACTCTGTGATATTGTCCTCTCTTCTTGGTCCTGTAACAGACTTTCCTCTTAGCACCATGTAACAATCCCGCGCTGCTGGGAAAGCTAGATTTACGGCCTCCATCATATTGAAAACTCTTCCCTGCTGTAGGCCTGATATCAGATGTGGTTTTCGCTGGCCGACAGCCTGGATATGAATGCATGTGCAGGTGCAGTTGGTGGTTGCTTGCCTTTGGGCTTCGCAACTTATGCTAGCAGGTGGTTGACCTTGCCGATCTCCAAGCAGAAGCAGCATGAGTGGGAATGGTTTCGAAATATGGAGTGGGGTGGGTGTGGTAGAGAGAGCACCATGATGTGGTACTCAGGGCTACCTCCTTTTTAATTTTTTCTAAACACATAAGAGTGTGTCCCTGGACAATAAATTGTCTAATTAAGAAGTCATTGTGTTTTTCTTTCAAGACATGGTCCAAACAAATTTGATCTATCATACTCAAAGGAAAGTTGCCCGAATGCCAAAATTTCTGTTTTCTCAAGGTGGACAAGACAGAAGGTAATATACATTCACTATTTATTAATGTCTCTAGATGACAACACCTTTCTGCTAAGAAGTTCCTTCTACCTGTCTAGAATTCATTCTTTAGACTTCTTAAATTCACTTTCAGATACCTTTTGCTGACTGGTTTAATGGCAAATTTTGTGTTGAACAGTATTTGTAGATTATGCAACACTTCTGTGAAGTGTGCTGGAGGGATGTTTGGTGGCAGTCTCTGGCAGCTGTGAGACCCCTAGAGTAGATTTGTTCTCTCTGTGAAAGCAAAGCCACATAAGGCTGCCACAACTGTGCCAGGAATTTTTATTTCTTGATTTATGCCCCAACAATACTAAATAAACTCTGCACAGGGTAGGCGCAAGGGACTGCCAGTCCCAAGAACTGTGGAGCAGATAGATGCCATCCCCTGGAAAGCTGAGGATAAAATAAAGCACAGAAGCAAAGCCCTCTAAATGAAGTGAACTGGATGCACTTATTTGGAATACCCTATCTTATGGCTTTTTTAAAGGAAGTTCAGCTTGACAGAATTTGACTGTGTCTGCACTAAAAGTTAGTTGTGCTACTGCTTTATTTTAAAAAGCGCCTTCTCTGCTTCAGAAACTCCCAAGGGTTCAATTTAAGGGTTGGTTCAACAAAGGGTGGGTTGATTCAAAAAGGAAAACAAACTGTAGCTCCTGAATGGGTGCTAATGCTCCTATTGCCTGGGCTAAAACATGCGTGCCAGGAGGGCATCAGTGCTGGAAGTTGTTAAGCACTGACTGTTGCAGTAGTGCCTCTGCGGGGCACAACTGTCCACCCGCAGCCTCCTGACAGGCTTGGTCCTGGGGATAGGTAAGGGCAGGCCACCTGTTTGACCAGCGATTTAGAGATGAGTAGCCACATGGAGGGAGAGGTCTCACATTCCAGTTTCCTAGAGATTCAAGCAAAATGCGTGGAGGGCTGTCTGAGAACAGTTGTATCAACCACCTGGCTAGGAGCACGTTACTTCTACAGTGTCTTGCCCTCCAAGAGATGCATTAGTGCCACTAGGATGTGTGTGGAAATATAAACTGGAGCAAGGGATAATGGCTATGTGGAAAGTAAAACAAAAATAAAAATTCAGGGATACCCAAAGGCTGTCATAGAGCCAGTGGCTGGATCCTCCAGAAAGAGGATTTGGTGAGGTGTATCATGGACTGACTTGCTTCTTTTTCTTTCCTGCAGCCAAAACATTACTCTGCCACGTTCTGTCTGTCCTCCGCAATGGGACCAGTCTGCACTGCCTGATATCGGGTACAAGGTACGGCTTTCCAGATCTCTGATGGGTACGGCGAACTGTCATGTACTGATTTTCCTCAGAACATGACCCAAGGCACTCAAGATGTTCCCAGCTTTTAAACATGTCTTATAAAATAAGCAACTATGAGGTGATACAAGACTGACAGCTCCACATTTGGAATAGACCTTTGTCTCCTGGGAGGCTTTCTGAGAGCCCCTGCATATACCACGCACGATAAGAAAGGCCCTTTTGGCCATTACTGGCTGACCTGTCCTTTGCGCTCTCCCAGGGCACCTGATCCTCTGATAAACTGGATGAATTGCATCTTAAGGGGGTGTTGTAGCACTTACTCCATCGATATGAGGCAAAATGTTATTTGCCATGGTAAAACTAGGGCTTAGCCCTGTAGGGAAGGAGCTAGAAGGAGCTAGGGTGTCAAATTAAGGTGAAACTGATACTCTTCTCCAGCTTGAATACCGCTGTGCATTTCATCTTTAGGTTACTCTGAAGTAAAAATAATCTGGATGCGGAGGTGTGTCCACCGAAGGAAGCTCATGTGGGATTGCATTCATTTCCCACAGTCAGTGCCTGTGCTTCCATGTGGGGAGTGAGGGTGAGGGTAGGGAGAGGATGGTTAACTGGAAAGACAGGAGAAGCTTGTGATTTTAATGGCAGGGCTTTTCCTCTGATGTGAGGAGGTCGATGAGTCCTTTGAAAGGACTGGGAGTTGTTACTGTCAGTAACACCTTATTTTTGGTGTTTTTAAAATTTTCAGTTGGTAGACCTCAGCTACACTTCCAGTGAATATGTAAACATTAAGAGGCTGTTTGAGAAGACGATGAAAGATTACTACATCCACCGACTGCAGAGGATCCAGAACCCAGCACTTTGGCAAGTTTTTCAGTGGTTTGTATCTATTTTATTTCATTATCCTTATGGTAGCAGAAGACTGGTATTTCCTTATCTATTGTCCTCCACAGTCTGCATGAGGAGTTGCCAAATCCAGCAGTCCAGCAGAGGTGAGACCTCCAGCAGAGGTGTGACCGGGTCCAGCTGGTAGCAGGATTCAGCACATGTTCCCAGTAGGCGCGCACACACAAACACACTCATACACACAAAATGTATGAATATGCACACAGCTGGACACAAAACCCAACACTGACAGCACAAGACTCATGCAATCATAAACAGCACCAACAGTCTCATCCTCTTCCCTTCCTCTGGGTGATTGGAATGAAAGCCTGTTACTGGAACATGTGTATGGGTCCCTCTAGGAGCCGATCTTGGACAGTCAGCTTACGCATGTGCTGGCCTGTGGGTCCTCTTGTCTCCAGTTACATTCTGTATCAACACACACACATGCAAATGGATCTCTATAGACTTCATGGTGTCTTCAGTGGTTGTCCTGGACCTTCTGGTCCCTCCAGTAAGCAAACTCAGACTTTCTGGTCTCTCCAGCGTCTGGCCCAGACTTACGACTTCTCTGATACCCGACTCCCTGTCCAGCTACCTCCTCACTGGCTGTCCAGCTTGATATTGGCTAGTGATCACACACTGACACACACACCCTCGCTTTCTGCGGTTGGTGGTGCTGTGAACATGCAGCTCCTGTGACCCCAGGTCCCACTCCAGTTGCTGCACCCAAACCCCCATATATGTGCATGCACACAGACTTGGAGAGTCCATCACCCAGGTAAGAGTTAGAAATGGAGTTTCATGGGAAGATAGGACAGCCTGCACTGATCAGGCACAGGGCATGGCCAGACAAGCCTACTGACCAGCCAGTTGCCTGTTTATACACAACCAGCCTGTTTTACCACCTTATTCATCTGTTTTCCCATGTTTATTCCTCCTCAGACCATCTTGATCCCTCCCTTCTCCCACCTACAGTTCCTCTGTTAAACATTCCATTATAAGTCCTGTGCAATCCCCAAATGCTCTTCCCTGCTGTTCCATAATGAGTCCCACACTCTCATAGGCCGTACCCCACTTCTGTCCATGAGCTGCTCCAGAGCCTTTCCATTGCTCGTGGTGCTGGGTGTCCCCTGGTGCCTGGGGCTGAGGCTCCCCTGGGGCAGCTGTGGGAGGGGCCGGGTCTGGGGCTCCTCTCTCTGTGATCAGGTTATTGGGGTTGTCTCCATGCTCTTTTTATCACATAACCTAACAGGTTGAACATGGGGTTCTTGCTAGTGTTATTCAGAAAGAAAGTTCTTTTCCTTTACCATGACTGAGCTATGGTTTCTCAAATTTATTCTTTTTGTTTCTTAGTCTTTTCCATGTGGGATTTTAAAAAAATTGGTAATTCTTATGTGATAAAGGTAGGGGTAGAGATTATACAGTCTTCACTGTAGGCTTATACAGCTCAGTTTTATAACCATATTTATGCATCCAGGATTTATATAACCTGGGAACTGACCAATTCCCAGTCGAGAGATGTTTGTTTCTTTGCTCTCTCATGTGGTATGAAGCTGTGGGTGACGCAGTCCATAGCAATGCTGAGAACTTTTTGTTTTGCTGGAAGGAGCCAGCTGTGCAGCGGGGTACCAACAGAAGGGCAAAGCTGGCAGTAACCCCACTGAGAGTGGCTTGTGTCACTGTTTCTCCATGACCCAAAAGTAGGAGGAGTTGAGTTGGGAAATTGTCCTCATTTGAACCAGGGTAACATGTAATTATTTTTTTTTTATTATTTTTTTTTGTTCTTAGGCAAAAGGAGCAGATGAAGAAGCTCAATAAATCAAAACCTGTGGATGAGCGGCTCCTGTTCCATGGGACAAGTCCATCCCACATGCCTGCCATCTGTGAGCAGAACTTTGACTGGAGGATCTGTGGGACTCATGGGACAAATTATGGAAAAGGTACAAGTGCAGACATATGGGTCTGCAGACCTTGGCCAGGCTGGTGGGTGGGTGCAAGGTGACTGACTGTTCCTGACCCCAATTAAGGCACTCTCACCTCTGTGCATCTGCATCGCTGCAGGCAGCATCATCAGAAATACTCTTTCAGGAGGGACTAAAACCACCCCTCTTTGCCTGAGGTACCTACTGTTCAGCAAAGCTCTTGGATAGGTGGGACTGAGGTGTTGATGGTGGAATGTGGCTAGAGTCTGTTGATTTAAAATAAGCTGATGTGGAAATGGTGAGGATGCATGCAGAGCTACCTGGGCCTGTTGAATCACAATCACAGCTGCTAAAGTGCTGATAGCAGATGTTTGTTCTTTGGTTGATGTATTGTCTTACCTGTGGCTTTTTCTGGTCCCTAGGAAGCTACTTTGCCAGAGATGCCAGTTATTCTCACGCGTACTGTTCCTCTCGCAGTGGTCGCTACAGAATGTTTGTAGCTCACGTTCTTGTTGGAGACTTTGTTCAGGGAAACCCCAAATACCTTCGCCCTCCACCTAGATGCAGCAATTCAAACAGACTTTACGACAGCTGTGTGGATGACCTGACAGACCCTTCTATATTTGTCATCTTTGAGAAGCACCAGATTTACCCTGCTTATATCTTGGAGTACAGCGGTGGGGCCCAATGTATGATCCTGTAATGAATGGTGGAATCTCCTTTGAATTTACACTGAATAAATTACACTTTAGTACATTTTTTTAATGCTTTTTCAATTTTAATAGTAGCTTTAGAACATTTTGTAATGCAGCAAACCAGTATCAACCCCCTGAAGGATTTTGGGGCATAGTTTTTTGGTAGGGGCTATTCTTTTGCCAGCAGAAAGTGCTGAACTTTAACGTCCACTTTATCTCTAGCCTGGGACGGGGATGTACTTGCCTTGCGTACACTGATGCAGTGACACCTGCTGCTGCTGAAAGCGGCACGGCTGAGTGTCCAGTTAACTTGATCCACTGATATAGTCATTTAGGAATAATTCCTGCCTGTGATGGTGCTGATGTGCCAAAGGGAGACTGGGTGGGGAATGCAGAAGGAGAAAAAGTGGATGTACCTACATTGTGGGGCACAGGACAGGAATCATGGCCTGTCCTTCCAGGAAATGGCAGGAAGCTTTGTAATTAATGCTGGCGATGAACTTTGCTTTGTTTCCTGATCGCATCGCTGACAGCTTTTCTCACCCTGTTCTTCTATGTCAAATCTGCCTGTCCCCATGACATCCTGTCCTTGTTCTGTCCCCTCTGGGTTTAGGTCAAGAGAAGTGGGGATATCGCAGCTGCTGAAGTTAGATCCACTCCACACCATGACACTAACAGTGAGGAAGTCCATGGTGAGCTGCATAGTGGTCCATGGCAGTGTCCCACGGGGGCTGCAGAGCCAGTGCTTGCAGCAGTGAGGCAAAGTGGCTTTGTGAGGGGTGTCCGCTGGCACAGCCACCCCCCTTCCCACCCTGCAGAGTGAAGCTGGTGGTGGCTACTTTGAATTGTCGTGCTGCTGCCTGGCACTTCTCCAGGCGATGGAGGAGTGCCCCAGCGGTGTGTGCTCCGACTGGGATGGATGGGGGAAAGCCTGGATGATGGACATAGTACTTGAAACTTGGTGGGTGGTGGGATAACATTCAGGATGACTAGTAGCATGGAAACAAAAATAATGGTTTATTTGAAAACAGTCTTGCTGTTGTAATTCAGCAAAGGAGTCACAAGTGGTTCAGTTAGTCGTGCCTGCCATGAGTGGGAGGAACGAACAGTAGGGATGTGTGTAGGATCTCAACAGCTTTCCTAAAGCCTGCTCTCTTCAGGCACAGTCAGTGCCCTTAGAAAATGTCAGGAAGGCAGCTGACTGCAGTGAGTCCCTGAGCTGCCATATTTAGAGCACTTCCATGTCCCACCTCTTTTGCAGGAGCCTAAGGGTTGTTCTTTTGCAAATGAGTGACCTAATCTTGTCAGCTGCATGTAAGCAGAGAGCTTTCTGCATAGTCAGGAAGTAAAAGTGGAAGTCACTTAAAGCGACTTTTTCCTGAATATATGACGTTTTTTAATTAAAAAAGAAAAGCAAATGGCAGCAAGTTATCTGCCATACTTAAGGGATGTGGTGTACAACAGTTAATTACTTTCCTGTGCTATCAATATGACTGCACTGTAAAACTGCAGGGATTTTGGAGAGCTGTTTGCCTGGGTTTTGTCAGTTGTTGTAGATCTGCATCCTGTGCTTTGCATAAACATGAATCTGAGCATTATTTGTACAAACAATAATGAAAAGTCTGTTTTAAGCTGTTAATTTTATAAATAGGTGAGATTATATAGAGATTTTTCTCATGATACAGGCTTGTGGCCTGGCTGTGGCACCTAGTGGGTGCTGTGTATGGGCAACCTTCACCCTGCAGTCCCCCTCCCCTTCCTGCCTCCAAGCTGCGGGCTGAGGAGGATAGAAAGGAGTGAATAATGGACATTTCCAGCTGTAACCCTGCCTTCGTCCTTGCAACATTGCATAAATTTTCTCCATGGCTTCATAGGGGGTTGCGTGTGTGGCCTTTGGGCAGGACAGGGGTTGGGACCTGGAGGGTTCGGAAAGAGTTTTGCTATTAGAGAAAATGCTCTGTGAAATTATGCCCTTGTACAAACCATCTTCCCCCGTTCTTCTCCGCCATGACAAAAGAAACCATTCATTGTAAAGGAGAAAGCTCTTTCCAGCAAGGTCAGCTTCGGAACGTGATTGCCAACCTCCTCGAGAGCAGGAGAAGTTAAGGGATAACATGCTGAGGGGCAGGCCAGTCACTGAAAAAGGTGTTTTGTTGGTCTGAAAAAGGAAACCAGGCAGAGAGGAGAGGAGAGGTTCAAACGTGCAGAGTTTGCAAGAAAAGGAGATTTTTCCAATAAGTAAAAACTATTTCTGGCTCGAGGGAGAGCCTCCAACAATTAGGTGCCGGGTATTATACTGAGAAGATCAGGCAGGGGGCTGGTGTGCGTGTGGGACTGCTGAGGTGTGGCTGCTGTTGCCTTTGTGGGCACTGGAGTACCAGATCTGAAGCGGAAGCACTCCTTGAGGAGCCCGCACTATTTCAGGGTCACTCTCTCTCAATTCTCAGTTTGTGTCACTGCCAAAAGCATCAGTCACACCTCCAGGTGTGTGTTGCTGCTGGTTTTTCTCTGTGCCGGTACCAGTGACTGTACTGGGGTGGAGAGGATCAGATGCAGAGCATTCACCTCCTTGAAAAACTGACTTAGCCAAAACCTCCCCAAAACCCAAACCCAAAATATGGTGTTCAGCAAGAACAGTTCCCAATTCTGTGTCAACACCGATAAAGAAGAGGGGGGCTGCAGGATAGATTTTGACTGGCGTAAGGTGATAATGAGCCTGTAGCCCAAGCAGGGCTTTGAATGGTAAAAGATTTGGCAATGTTTTGGTCAGTGAGGCACTGAGAGCAGGAACCACTAGTAAAAGTGAAAAGCAACTTAATCTGTGAATACTTCTTCATGGGAGTTTTGTTTGGTATTATTTTGGTGCCAAAACTTCTTCCAGACCTGAACCTCCTGCTATCTCTGGAGTACCTGTCTGCCTCCAAAGTGCTGAGCAGAAAGCATTCCTCAGCACCTTTTTAGAGGAGAAATGCTTGCAAACCGTCAGCAACACATGCAATTGTTGGCAAGCACTAAGTGTGGATCTGATCTGTGGACTTTTCATTTATTTTTTTTCCCCTGGAAAAAAAAAAAAGTGTTTGAAGAGCTCCCTACCCTGTTGAGAAAGGGTTAAATGACATCTGTCTCAGATGCATGGGACTGACAGTTTCAGAGTCCCCGAGACGGTGATGGAAAAGGTCTGACCTGAGGAACGCTGTGAGTAGCCAAGATGATTTCTGTGGCGTTTGCTGCCTTCCCTGAGAGCCGGGCTGTTTCTGGCCAGGCAAGTGTCAGGGTGCGCTTGTCCTGTAGCCTCCACGGTTCACTGAGCTCCTTCTGCCCAAGGGTAGGGAGTAGGGCTGCCCTCAACATGAGGTGAAATCATCAGTTGGTATCTTTGATAATTACTTCTCTGCCTTTTGAATATGGTCCCTGTTAGGTGGGTGCTGTGGGAGCACTTGATCTGCGTCCCCATGGGGAGGCTTTTCAGGAGCATGGCAGCTGCAGGAGACCAGAGGGACAGGGCCCTGCTGAGAGACCAGCTGCCTCCGTAAGAGTCCCCAAAAGCAAAGCTGTTAGCTCAAGTCATCTTTTCCATGTGATGCATTTCTAATTGATTTTCTTGTGGTGCTCTTAGGACTTCACTGTGGTCCTGGTTTTAACGCTGTTGGTTACATATTCATGCACCTGTCGAGAAGTTCTATTAAAAACCACCTCAGCAAGTTTTCAGGCTTTCTTTTAATTTACTGGTGCCAAATTTGACTTTTCAGCATTTTTAAGAATCCTTTTTAACAATTTTGACCGAATTTATTACAGGATGATTAAACTGTAGAAAGTTAATGCTTGATTGAACACGCTGAATGGCATGTTATTTTCCAAAACATTTAAACTCCTGAAAATCAACCTGAGCCCCATAACCTGGCACTAACGCTGTATGGGTGCCAGGTGAAGAAAACACAGATATTGTTCTTGGCATGACATGCTCGACAATTGCGCTATTTAACAAGACTTTCGGGATTGAGGGAATAACAATCACAAATCAGTGTGTAGCTGTGGTAATGATGAGGGGCTGAGGGTTTGGGGGAGGGCAGAGGTCCTCAGCTAGGGGCTGCAGGAGACAGATCTGTAGGAATCAGACTTCTACTGCTCAGGGAAAAACTTTTTCTAATTGTTCCTGTTCTTTTCCAGTCCTGTTTCTTTTGATGAAGCCTATTGTTTGGCATGTTGAGTCCTAGACACTATTTCCCAAAACAACTCAAACCATCTTCCCAAGATTACTTATACATTTAGCTTACAAAAAAGAGCAATAGGAAAGGCTGAGCTGGTTCTTATCCATCTGTTCTTAATAAGCCTAGATTTTCCTTCCAGATGCTTTACTGCAATGTCAGAGGACCCATTAATCGATGCTCCATTGCTCAACCTGTAAATACTTGGGAAGTGGCTACACATGATATCCCCACCACTGGAGGAAGCTATGTCTTTACCCATTCCCAAAGAGAAGCTTTATTTCACTGTGTGTTCTCTCAATCATTTTTCTTGGGCTCTATCTTCAGCTTTGGTCTCCTTAGTTTATTTTTTTTTCAGAATGGTTTTCCCTTTACTAAGTCCAAAGGAGCTGTTAGAAGTTGCATTGGTCTCTGCTTTCTTTAACACCTTGTACACTCTTTCACTCTTGCTTCTTGCAGACTTTTTCTCACTGCATTTTGCAGAGAGCCCCTTGCATCTTCCGGTTTATTTTCCTTTTGAAAGTTCCTGTAGGTTTATGATTTTTTTTACCTATGCTCTGCGGGTGTTCCCCAGGGCTCAGTATTGGGCCTGTTGTCTTTAATATCTTTATCAATGATCTGGACGAGGGGATCAAGTGCACCCTCAGTAAGTTTGCAGACGACACCAGGTTGAGTGGGAGCGTTGACCTGCTTGAGGGTAGGAAGGCTCTACAGAGGGATTGGGACAGGCCAGATCAGTGGTCCGAGGCCAATGGTATGAGGTTCATCAAGGCCAAGTATCGGGTCCTGCACTTGAGACACAACAACCCCATGAAGCACTACAGGCTTGGGGAAGAGTGGCTGGAGAGATGCTTGGTGGAAAAGGACCTGGAGGTGTTGGTCAACAGCCAGCTGAATATGAGCCAGCAGTGTGCCCAGGTGGCCAAGAAGCCAACAGCATCCTGACCTGTATCAGAAATAGTGCGGCCATCAGGACTAGGGAAGTGATTGTCCCTCTGTACTCGGCACTGGTGAGGCCGCACCTCAAATACTGTGTTCATTTTTGGGCCCCTTACTAGAAGAGTGGCTTAGAGGTGCTGGAGCATGTTCAGAGAAGCTCCAGAATGGAGCTGGTTGAGGGGTCTAGAGCACAAGTGTTACGAGGAGCAGCTGAGGGAACTGGGGTTGTTTGGCCTGGAGAAAAGGAGGCTCAGGGCCTTATCACTCTCTACAACTACCTGAAAGGAAGTTGTAGAGACATGGGGGTCGGTCTCTTCTCCCAAGTAACAGGCAATAGGACAAGAGGAAATGGTCTCAAGTTGTGCCAGGGGAGGTTTAGATTGGATATTAGGAAAAATTTCTTCACCAACAGGGTTGTCAAGCATTGCAACAGGCTGCCCAGGGAAGTGGTTGAGTCGCCATCCCTGGAGGTATTTAAAATATGTGTAGGTGTGCTGCTGAGGGATGTGGTTTAGTGGTAACTTGGCAGTGCTAGATTAATGGATGGACTTGATGATCTTAAAGGTCTTTTCCAACCAAAATGATTCCGTGATCTGTCTGAAGCTGTGATCTGTTCTTCTGACCTGAAGACCAGCTGACCTTCATTTTGCCTCTCAGCTCAAGCACGTTCCTCTAAGAGTCTTCTCCACATCCTTTTTCCTCTTGGATCCTCATACAATCTGACCTCATATTAATGGTTAAACAACCTCTCCCTTCACAGAACTTATCTGACCAAAAGTCCTCGTATCCATCATAATGTCTTTAAAAATGCCTCCCTTTCTTTGATTTTTGTTGACTCAGCAACTCAAATTCTTTACTAACAGAATGGCCTCTTTATATTTCTCTAGTGTGGTCTGAGATGTGATTAGTTTCACTGCATGAGACTCTAGGCTACTAAGCAAACCTAAACTTTGTGACAGTACTATCAAAAATACATTTTTCCCATCAGGACGTCCTCCAGCTGCTGCTATTTCTGCATAGGCTGAGTCCATGATATATCCTGCTCACCCGCTTTTCTTTTCCTTCCCAGATCTAGCTTTGGATTTGTTTTCTTTTTTTTGCTCCTCAACTTCTAGTTCTACTTGCTCCTGTTAACATGTGGTGTCGAGGCATTTTCCTGAATCTGAAACGTAACTAACAGGACTTGTAAGTAAAGCAAAAGCTTCATTATGTAGCAGCTGGGAAGGCCATTTGCAGGACTCCTCTCTGTCTAAATGCTATCAACTGAGATAAAAATTAACAGAACCCTCTAACAACTCTGAGCTCTGTTGCTCATCACGGGAAGCAGCTCATTGCAGTGGGCAGCGTGAGGGACATGGACTTGGTAGCCAGGTCATCTATTCCCACATCTGCTGAGGTTTTGTTGGGGAACCCAGGGAAACTCAGAAGTATTGACTTCTACAGGTGAAGCATCAATTACAACCAAATAATCCTACTGCTACCTAACCAGGGTCAGGTGTCTGCTCAGTGCATATAGCATGTGCTGGCACACTCAGAGGGCAGAAAATGGCACGCCTGGGTTCAAGCGCAGGCAAAAAAGAAAACCAAAAACCTTTCAGGACTTGTTTTCTTCCCTGAGGATTTGGAAACCAGACAGTTTTCTGGGCTGTGAAATTATGACAGCAGTCCAGGAATTCCTGCTGAGTTTGGGTTTCCTTCTCAAGACTACTGTTAAGCAACCTGCCAGAAGCTGATCATCTTTTATTTTCCCTTTTTTTTTTTTTTTTTTCTTTCACCCCCTCCCCCCTTTTGTCTTTTTTGAGACAGCTCTGCATTTTTGGTCATTCCTCATGCTCATTCGTTTGGCGGCATGCAAACCCGCTGGTACTGGCTGGAAGATTCCCTGCAGTGGATTGAATACGGGAAGCAAAAAAAATTCACTGCACCCCTGAAACACAGCTCCAAGTCCCAGCCACTGGTGAAGTCCTACTTTGAATGTTTGAGTTGTTTTTTTTTGTGAGGACTCCCTGTCAGATGGCACACAGGCTTTCTACATAGCCTTGTAGCGCTGACCAATCTTTGGAGTGTCACTAGTATTCTCAGGGGAGCTTCGGATGCCACCTCTACTGTCACAACCTTCATTTCTGTAGCATTCAACCTACTCTGCAGCCTCAGTGACATCTGCCTATGTATGTGGAGTTGTTGTTCCAGGCAGATTAGGAAGGCACTCTGAAATTCACAGAAATATGAGATAAACTTTAAAGGCAGACTGCTTACTTGTTTATAATTTATTTAATACTTGTGATGTGTTGCTGACTCTGTAGTGCAGCTTCTCTTCTGAGTATGCCTCATGTAGCCCCATGACCAGCAGAAGCGGCTGTCCTCACGAGAGCAATCATACATCTTTAAAAGCTTGCTAGAAAATTAACTGTGTGAATTGGAGAAGAAGAGGCGATGCTGTTTGTGTCTGACAGATCATGAACTGTGGGAAATATATAAAACTTCCCATTCTTTTGTCTAACTTTGTGATTTAATTGCTGGAGCTATTGGAGACCTGTTACAGTTAAAAGACTAGAAAAATAAAGTCATGGTATTCAACACCAAAAAAAAAAAAAGGAAAAATATTAGGAGGATAGTTTGAGACTAACATGTAGGTCATGGCACGTGTGGCACCATGAGCAAGGGAGAAACTGTGAAAGAGGAGGCACTAAGGAGGAGACCTCGATTTTCTGAGGCTCTGTAGGAGGAGATGGGGTAATATTCAAGGAAGAAAAAGAGAAGACCTAAATCATGTATAGGTACTATTTTAAGTGCTCATATCCATTTTTGAGGACTGGGATTGCGGTAGCTTGAAACTGGCTGTGTGATGACATCAAAAGAGGAGCCTTCCAGGTGGGCAAGAGGGCACGTGTCTGCACTGTTCATGCTGACAGTTCAAGCAGGAGCAGCCCCTCACACTGTGGGAATAACACTGAGAAGGCAGTCACAGGTAAGGCATTGCATGGCTGTGTTATCAACTTTTCATATGCCCTTCTATATAAGAGTGGCTGAACGGGGACATGCCAAAATGTGCTAGCCTGGCTCCTGTCGTCAGCAGTGGCAGGCGCTGGATTCCTGGAGAAGAGGAGGAGGAGCAGCAGGTAGTGATACATCCCTCGCTGCCGGGGATGTGCAGCTCAGGGACTTCCTAAGCCTGAGATAACATATTTGTATTTAGTGGCCCTCGATAGATTTCTCCTGAGGGTTTGTTCAGTCTTTCTTGAATGGCTACAGACTTCTGCCTGCATCATGTTGCATGGTGGGATCTACGGTAGAGCTATGCATTTCTTGAATAGCTGCTCTGCTGCCTACCTTCATGTTTTCTTTCAAGACGTGGTCCAGAGAAATCTGAGCATGCAGATGACAAGAAAAATCTGCCGGTGGCTGAATGATGAGTCTGGTGGAGGCAGGAGCCAGCTGGAGGAGAGGTGTGGGGTGCTCAGTTCACACATGCCATGTCCCTAGCTGACAGTACCAGCTTTGGCGTTCTGCTGCGGAGAGGGCTGTGGTGGCTGGAGAAGTGAGGCCTCCAGTTCCATCCTTGCCATGCCAGCATTGGTGTGGGTCTGGCCTGGCTTCCCGTCCCCTGGGGGAGATTGTTGGCCACTGCAGGCCCTGGACACAGCACTGGGATCACCCCTGGTGTGCTGTGCACCGGCAGCGGGGGTTGTGGGGTGTTGGGTCATGTGTTGCATCGTATCTTGGCCACTCCACCTGTCACGAGGTGGTGTGACTCAGACGTCCAGCCACACATGTGTCCTGGTTTCAGGTAGAACAAAACCAACTTTCTGTTCAGTAATTTTACTTCTTAGCTAAGCCTCTTCTAACTCTCTGAAATTAACAGCGTATTGTGCAGAAAACCGTTCTCAGAGTGATAAGACCTATGTTTATAGTTAATGCCAAGGAATGGTATACAGAGAGGCTCTTGCTTATATTTATTGCTATAACAACCAAGGTCAGCTAACTTAGTTATTTGCCCTGTTGGTGGGTCAGAAGCAGAAAAGAGTAGAGGGGTCACGCCTGTGGGGAGGAGCGGA
>VYZM01011943.1:914591-987372 GCA_013398915.1 Dromas ardeola | reverse complement strand
CAAAAAAAAAAATCACAGTTCAATCACAGCTGCTGAGCACCAAGTGCAGATTAGCGCAGATTTTGACCTGCAGCAGGAAGAGCTAGAGGAGGATGTAAGAGACAGGGAGTGCTGCAGAGCGCACTGAAGAGCTGCAGACTTATTCAAAAGGCTTTTGGGACTGCCAGAAACGGATCTCCCTTTTTTATTGCCCATGATCATCTTTCCGCACTATCTGTCAATCACAGATGCCCGCTCTGTGGGCAGGATGGAAAGCTGCTGGTATTGGCTGGATGGGCCACCACCATTGGGTTGAATATGGGAAGCAGGCGAGCATCTCCCTCTCATGGCCAGCACCCTATGCCAGTCACTCCTCTTTTGCTGTCTCCTTCCCCCAAAATGTAGGAAAGGCTGGAGCATGCCAGGACAAGAGGACCATCTAGCTCCAGAGCCCATCGCTGGATGACACAGGTGCCTAAAGGAAATTATAAGATCAAGGTGCACGTGTAGTGATACTTTCCCAAAATGCTCTCCATGCCTCCAGCAATTTTTGGCTTGGGGATCTCCTGCATCAGAGTTGGTATTTATGTATGTAATAACCCTGAATGCATTATTCTTTCAGTAAGTATTCCATCACTTTTTAAATCTGTATAAACTATTAGCACCCACAAAATTCCAGGGCAACTATTTCCACAGCTGAACTGAATGGTGCATGAAGGAGGCTCTCCTTTTCCTTGCTTTGAACTTAGCACCTGCTGGCTTCATTTAATAAACGTGACACAGATATTCTCCCAGTGCTTTCTTGATCACCTTGCACTTTTCTGTCATTTTTGCTGATTTCCCTCAATGTTCCCAGTTAATCCAGCTACGAAAACAGGCTGTCTTTACAGGTGGCAGAGGAATTTGTTGAAAACTTATTTTAATTTGAAAATTCTGTGTATGTGACAAGGGTTTGCTTTCTGTGTACTTCTGCTGAAAAACAAGTCCCTGAAAACCACCTACTTTTCCCATCGAGACCCTTGGGAACCATCCCCATCTTTAAGCTCTTTTGGAAATAACTCCGGAGCCTGGAATTGCAGCTCCTCCTTCCAGGGAGCCTCTATTCCTTCCCCCCAGGGCAGCTAGAGGAGGGTGAAGCGCTGCGGGGAACGAGATGGGTGGCACTGCACGAGGACGGTGAAGGGAGGTGACATGAACTGGTAATCAGACTGCACTGCAGCCACCTCCAGAGAGAAGAGGTGGACAGGAGAGAGCTCCTCCGATCCGCAGTGGTGCAGGGACTGGCAAAGACAGCAGAGAGACCCTGCCGTGGCTCAGAGATGAGTCTGTGACCCGACTAGTTTAAATCACTGGCTTTTCCCCATTACTTGTACAGGTGCCAAATTCAACTCTGCGAAGTGTGTGACACCCCCGTGGCCCAAAGCCCATCGCTAACAAATACCCCTCTCCTTTGTAGTGGCCAGAATAACGTGCTGCCCCTATAACTTCAGCAGATGCAGGGCTGTGGGTTCAAACTCGTCTGTGCACTTTTGAACTTCAAGTTGGTTTGCAGAAATATGATGTAGATTTCAAAGGTAAAAGATCTGTGTGTTTACCTCTTGACACGCTTATGGGGGAGCTAACTGTCATGCAGCTTCTTTTCGAAAATGTCATTGAAAATCCTTTTCTGCTTGGATGTGAGAGCAATGGGGGAACATTTCACAGAGTACAAGCAGCATCTCAGCGCAGTAAGAAGGTGAAGAGGAAGGAAGTGAAACATAAAATAGAGAAAATGGAAGCAGCTTTTGCAGACTAAGCAAGACTGGGGTTGGCTCTGGTCCGAACAGAGAGACATTTTAGAGTAGTGTCTCTGTCTCCTTGTTGTTATACCATGCTGAGCTAAAGTTGTACATATGGGAACCTTTCTTATGTATTTACAATTGGGAAATCAGGGGCTGAAATAAGGATGCAAGTATGTTGAAGAGAAAGATAGTGACTAATTCATCATGGATATGTTGTCCCTCTTGTTGCATACACAGCGTAGGTGGTTGTTGCATACATTGTAATGTGACTTTCTATATGAATCCAGTTTACCATGGTGCTCAGTGAGCATGACATGCTGGTGACTCTGCTTTTCCTTGGGTGTGAATGTGCCATAGAGCTAGGGCTTTTCAAAGCAGAAAAAAAACCTCACAAACTGCTGTGGCTGTTGTTTTGTGGGAGAGGAATAGGGAAAAAGGAAGGTCAGGAGCACTACAGCTTAAGCTAATTGCGAACTGCACTTGAGTTTCTATGGTACATATAGCTTAAAAAGAAATTGTGTGCAGTGATGGTTGCTCATGATATATCATATTTGAAGGAGGCTGTAAGCTGTGGAAGGCAGCCTTGGTTAAAATATTAAAAAGTGTGCATGTCTTATGCCGAGAGGAGGTGGTGTGCATCGCCATATAGTATCTTCCAAACTAGTCCGAGGGAACAAGAGGTAGGTAGGATGTCCCCTTCTCCTGTCTGGGGCTAGAAAAAGAGCATGGCTTCTCTGGTGGCCTTATTGAACAGCTGGAAAAGAGAGAAGTTTGTTCAAGATCTCTTCAGGGCAAGTGAGCTGTAAGCAAGTCAGTGACTTAGCGCTCAGACAGTGGTCGAGCACCATCTCGGTAGCTCCTTCTGCGTTTTATCTTCTCAGAGCTGTACTCCATTACTGTGCTCTTGTAAGTGAGTGTGCGAAGTCATTATCCTTACATTCTCCCCAGGGATAAAGCCGAGTCTGAGTCATCTGACACAATCCGGGCACATGACTGCGTGGGGGCTGGTGAATCCAGCGTTCACCAGAGAGGCTGCCAGACTCTCGGGGCATCTGCACGTAGCAGGCTCTGGGCTTCCTCAGGCTCCGAGGGAGGCATAGTCCTTCACTGAGCTACCAGGGCCTTGTCTGGTGTGGGCAGCACCAGCTGCCAGGTGGTGGAGAGCGGCAGGAATCACCCCGAACATCTCCAGCAAAACAGCGAAAGCACCTGGGATGGGGAGCTCCATGTGAGGCACTGTGTCACACTGGTGGAAAACAGAAAAGATGTAGTATGAGTAAAGCAGAGTCTGGATCCCCAGAGAAGGACTAGGTAGTTCAGGGAGGCCTGTTTTTATGATAAAGGTCACACTACTATAAATGGAATGAAAAGTTTGCCGCGTATCACCACGTTTTGACCACCTGGAGTGTAAGGCACAGTCAAAAAGATGTCCACAAACCTCTCCAAAACTTTCACAGGCAGCGCTTCAAGCGACTCTGAGTGTTTGCCCTGTGCTATCACCACAGGTCAGAGAGGAGAGGGTCTCTTCTCTCAACATCACCAGAGGAGTTGGTGCTGGTGCTGGTTGGAAGCCAGGTCAGCAGCCCCCTAAGTCTTGGTGGCTTTGGAGACAGAATCTGTGCGAAGGGAAGAAAACACGAAATTGGGTGATGGTGATAATCAGCTTCTCAGTTAGCCGCTACAGCTCGAAATGTCTGCACAGATCCCTTCCTGCTGACAGCAAAATGCCTGAAGCAGGCATGGCAGGGGCAGAGGAGGGGCTGGGTGCAGGAGCAGCACGAGCGAGGCTAATCCCACTGTGTTGCACAATGACATCTGCTCTCCTGGGCGGCATTCCCAGATGGCAAAAACCTCCTTTCTCATTCGTGGTGCGTTTGTTTTCTCTTTCAAGAAACAGTCCAGAGAAACTTGAAACTTCAGACTGTGATAAAAATCTGCAGAAGTCCTAGCGCTGCAACGAGTGGCAGTAGGAAACGGGACAAGGAAAGGTATGGGATGTTATGCTCATTATTTTCCTGTCTGTGGAAAATAATATCTGTTTATTAAGTCCTCTCCTGCTTCAGGGTAACTCATTTATCTGCTGATGGCGTAGACTTTGTGCGGGTAGGCTGGGCGGTGGGTTTGACAGGGCTGGCAGGCTGTCACTGTGGCAGGGATGCTGCAAGGGGGGTGCACCCAGGAGAAATCCCGACGGCCTGGAGGCTGCCAGGGCAGCTTCCCCCTTTCTGCTGGTGGAAAGTTACATGGCTGGGAGTGTTCAAATAATTCTGAGGGAGACAGAAAAAAATCTGCCGTAATGCAGTTTCTAGGGTGATGTTTTATATTCTTCTATGGTGATACTGGTGACAATGTGAAACAGCAGGTCCAGACATGAATAGCCACATAGCCTGGAGAAGACATACTTTTGGTTTGCCACACAGCCTGCTAGTGAGCTGGGAAGCTCAGGGAATAAGGCTGACATCTTGATTTGTGGATGCTGTAATCTGGATCAGGAGGAAGAGTGGGACTGGAAGAGCGGAGACATCAGTTAGGGGAAATTTGTGCAGTGTTGTTGAAACAGGCGTGGGTAGAGCCTTGTAGCAGTCAGGGGAAATAAGAGAAATGGGAAGAAAATGACTGCTCTGTTTGGAACAAAAGGCAGATGTTGATAATCTGGCATGGTTTTGGTGGGCTTTCCCTTCTCTTATTCCTCTCCCAGTAGATTGAATTGCATGGTCTTGCTCTGCAATTCAGGAAAGGATAGTTTTAATCATTTCTTAGTGTCTCAACAGGCATTGTGTGAACTGTTTGTGCCACTGCATTTTTTTTTTATTTTTTTTTTTTGGGTAGCTTACTGCCAGAAGAGGCCAATATGGCCTAGTGTTGGTAAGGAGAGGTGATGCAGGGATTGTGCTTGAAGAGCTGTTTGTACTTTCTTTAGACAGGACTAGGTCGTGATATTATTAGCCGTGTTTATAAGCATGTAGCTAAACAAGGAAGGAAAAGCTGAAAGCGTTGCGTGATGCATCTTGCTATATGTATGCTGTAACATACACGGACATTCTCTACTTGTAGCTTGCATTACTAAGAGAGGAGAGTTTATACAGAATATAAAGACAGAAGGTTTTCTGAGACAGTCCCTAAACATGACCAGGAGACTGTCTTGTGGAAGTCCCTTGAGTTTGTTAATCTTGGTCAAACTTGTTTTAAACAGGCAATTGGATGCCGTTCACTTACGTCATGTTTTCTTCAGACTGGGACCGTTCAGCACTGCCTGAAATAGGATATCAGGTATATATCTGTTCACATCTGCTCATTACTTTGGGAAAAGTTATAGTCTGTAATGGCTTGCATCAAGCAAAACTAAAATACATGCCTGAGTCCAGGGACTGGTTTTGTTAGTTTTCAGCTTGCCAACGTGTTACTCAAAAATGTACAGCTGCAAGAAGGACAAGGATGGTTTTGCAGAAGAGCTTTGCAGGGAACACAGGCCTGTCCATTCACACCATGGCATTGTACATCTAAATGGCCAAAATGCACAGAAATGTTGGTTTATCCATTGTGCTTTTGATTTGACCTTGATGACAGCTCATGATCTGGAAGTAGACCCTCAGTGCTCCTTATTCACAGGACTGTTTCTCCTTTAAAACTCAGTCACACTTTAGAATTTCAAATCAAAGCATGCACATTAGGGCACCGTCAGCTCATTCAGTATTGCTATAATGAGATTTAGGTATTGTGTGTTTTTGAAATATCAGGCAGACTGATTATCAATAAAGCTGCTTTATTGACTCACTAAAGTAACATCAGAGCTTGTCTATAAAGATGAGTTGGTGCACAAGAAAGATAAGTGTGCGCTTGATATAGAACAATGATTTCACTTTCTCTTTTCCAGCTGCACACCTATTCTGAACCCCCGGTGTCTTTGCACAGCTTCCCTTTAGCTCGCTTAGGGCTGCAAATGCGCTCTGGGCAGAAGAAATGTACTCCAGAGAGAGCAATATCTCCCTTGTACTATAGACAAGCTCTCAGAGTAGGAGTTGAGAGCACACTGGGACAGGAACAAGAGTGAGGAAAGCACCATGAATAAGTGAGAAAGGGCTCTGGAAAATCCCAGGCCACAGTCGCACCTGCAGTGGTAGTGCTAGGTCCTTTGGGATGGACCGGGGAGGTGTAACCGAAAGCGCCGTAACACGTTGGTTTGTGTTGCGTTAACTTTTTTCCAGCTAGTAGAAGTCGGCTGCGCTAACAGCAAATACAAGGAAATTGAGAAACTATTTCAGCAGACAATGAAGGATTACAGCATCCACAAGCTCTGGAGGACTCAGAGCCCTGGCAGGATTTCCAGTGGTTTATATCCACTTTACTTTATTTCCCTGGTGGCAGCGGAGCCATTCAGATAATGGCTGGGCCCCCATCACGTCCTCCCAGAGTGTGGGTGGTTCCCCCTTGGCAAAGGGCAAACTGCCTCCCTCTCCGCACGACCCTGTATCCCAGCCCTCGTGGGCTCAGGCACATTCCTCGGGAGCGAACCGCTCTGATTCTCTGATTTATGGTGGAAAAATAACCAAATCCAAAAATGGGAGGGGGGGGTGACAAAAAGGGTTGGGGCCCTGTGGAATTAGACCTGGTGTTAGTTGGAAATCTATGTTTTGATTAGGAAAACCCAGCAACTTAAAAGATTTTTATTATAAAGATGCCTTTTATAAACCTGGGGTTTAGATTTGGGGTGCATACAAATCTTATTTTGTAAGCCTGGCTTTACATAAGCCATTTTTAAAACTATCAGATTCTATGACCTTTTTTAGGAAAAAAAACAACAAACTCGGGTATTATAAGTTTGAGTTGTACATACCCTCTCTGTTGGTAGAACAACAGGATTTGGGGGAATATTTTCTTTGCTGTTTGGCTTCTCAGAACTGCAATGTTCTCATTCAAAATGGAGAAGGCTAGAGTTTTATTTTTTCATGAAATCTGAGAGTTTGATTAACCGCAGCCAAAGGTGTGGGTGGACTGTTTCCCCAGGATATGGGAGACCTACCTTTAATCCTATACTTGAACTCAACCTAAGGCTCCCTGGTTTTGGGTGCCTGCCTCTATCATTTCACAAGTGGAGCATGGGATAGGGTCACTTGTGCTCGAGTGCAGGAACCAGAAATGCCAGTCTGGGTCTGAAGTTTTCCAAGGAAAAAACAGCACCAAAATTGAATGTTCCTGGAAGAAAAAAAAAAAAGGGGGAAAAAAAAAAAGTGGTTCTAGTTGGCATGAGCATTTTCCACAAATTCAGCAAAAACATTTAGTCAAAACTCTGGTGGAGTGGGCTCTTTGTTTTGTAGGTGTAATGTGTAGTTTTACACATTTCCTTGTGTCAAACTTGGCTGTGACTGAACAGAGCATGAGAAATTAGTAGACAGGTTTGACTTAAAGACCAAGAAGGGGATCTGGTTAAATGAATTTTACCCCTCTGATAGAGAGAGGAATTGAAAATGTTTGAATACATCTAAACAAGTGACTCACTTCAGTTTTTCTCTGGTAGCAGATATACTGAATTTGTAGAAAATGTGCTCTTCTTACTGGCCAGTGTTTTATCAGAAAAACTGAGGTCTGAGACCAAAACTTAAAGTATTAATTCTATGGAGAATTAGAGTGCAAAGCTGCAGAGGGAGTGCGAGAGAGCACTGTTTGACCTGTGATTTGTTGTCTTTATCTCTGTATGAGGTGCGAGTAGCAGCTGTTTGCTATATATCAGGAACTCAGTTTTCTTGTTTTGGTTCTCTTATCCCTCATCAAGACAATTTGGTATTTCTGAAATAGCTCCTGTTATACTAGCAAAGTTTCTTTTAAAAATATCTGAAGCACAGTGGGGTTTTTTGCATTTGTGATGACACAGGGATTCACGGAATCACGGAATCTTCAGAGTTGGAAGGGACCTCTAGAGATCATCTAGTCCAACTCCCCTGCTAAAGCAGGATTGCCTAGAGCACGTTACTCAGGACTGCATCCAGGCGGGTCTTGAAAGTCTCCAGAGAAGGGGACTCCACAACCTCCCTGGGCAGCCTGTTGCAGTGCTCTGGCACCCTCACTGTAAAGAAGTTTTTCCTCATATTTGATCGGAACTTCCTATGTTCCAGCTTGTGCCCGTTACCCCTCGTCCTGTTGCTGGGAACCGCTGAGAAGAGCCTGTCTCCATCCTCCTTAAACCCACCCTTTAGGTACTTGTAAACACTAATAAGGTCTCCCCTCAGCCTTCTCTTCTCCAGGCTAAAGAGTCCCAGCTCTCTCTGCCTTTCCTCATAAGGGAGATGCTCCAATCCCTCAATCATTCCTCTTAGCTCCAGCTCAAAGTTCCCTTGTTTCTTCTGCAGGTTTTGCAGGGAAGAAGTTCTAAGACACTTTCCTTAGGATGGAGGCCAGGGAAGGGAAAACCATGAGGGGAGAAGACCACCTGACACACATTAGTTATCTTGGCCTTCCTGGTACTGATATGAAAAGAAAAGAAGAAAACTCTTTTTGAAAGCCAGCTAAGGATCAAGCCCCCCCTTCAGCCATACCATTAATTCCAGCCATTCAGCTCAGTATTTCAGTGTCAGGCCATAGTCTGCTGAGATCAGATCTAACACCACAAAAGGAAGAGGTTGTTTTTCTTTTCCCCCAGCCGCATAGCCTCTTTCTCTCTTAAGGGATTTTTGCAAAGGCAATGCTGAACAGAGAGTAGCTGTGGGCACTGGCATACCTGCCTTCTCATGGCATGCAGGAAACCACAACCAGCCAGTTGATTTCAGGTGGAAGTCTTGTCTTGATGTTGTGGTTTAACCCCAGCTGGTGACAAGGGCCACGCAGCTGCTGGCTTAATCCCCAAGGTGGGATGGGGGAGAGAACCAGAAGAGTAAAAATGACAAAAAAATCATGGGTTGGGATAAAGACAGTTTAATAATAAATTGAAAGCTGCACACGCAAGCAAAGCAAAACAAGGAATTCATTCACTGCTTCCCATCGGCATCAAGGGACAGCTGTCCCTAAGGTATGTGTGCATGAGCTGGACCTGCATCAAAATGCTTGGGGTGTTTCTAGAGTGCAGGGAAGAGCATAGCACAAGCTGTGCTTTCTACTGTGTGGGCCTGATCCTACCTCCTTAGACCTTTTGTAACCGGTAAAACAACAAAAAGCAATAGCGAAAGTCGCCAGATCAACCCCATCTGCTGATGCTTTAAAATAAACTCGTGTGGAAACACCTGGCAAGGACATGCTTGGAGCTACCTGGGTAAGAGAAGGAGATGCTTGTTGAGGAGTTGGCTGCTAAAGTGCAGATAGCAGATCTTTGTTACTTCGGTTTATGCATTTTCTTACTCATGGCTTTTTCTGGTCCCTAGGAAGCTACTTTGCCAGAGATGCCGGTTATTCTCATCAATGCTGTCCATCCAGCACAGACCACCATGGCATGTTTGTAGCTCAAGTTCTTGTTGGAGGCTTTGTTCAGGGAAATCAAGCTTACCTTCACCCTCCAACCAGACCTGGGATTTCAAACAGACTTTTGGACAGCTGTGTAGATAAAGAAAAAGTCCTTCCATGTTTGTCATCTCTGAGAAACACAAAACTTACCTGGCCTATATCTTGGAGTGCAGATGTTCACCTCGATAAAGACGATGTCAGAGGTAACAATATCTTGTCTGAAAATAACACTTTAAGGTTTGATGTTTTTGAACTCTATGTTGCACGTAAGAACCTCACAGCTGATGTTCAGATATACTTCAGCTCTGTTTCAGTTACAGGAGTGAAACTAAAAGTGTGGTAACTCGTGGAATGGCTGGGTCCTCTATGAGAGTTGTTTTCCTCCTAAGCAGACTGATGGCAGTTAAATCGTAGTAAATAATATAACTATGACAATGTGATGATGATTTGGATGCAAGTGCAATGTAGACTTAAATGTGCATTATGATTAATTTATAAAACTAATTGCTTCCATGTAAAATATGGTACATAAGTAGATGTTGTTTAGGACATAGTTGGGGAAATGAATACAGAAAATGGGGAAAATGGAGTATAAAAAGCATGTTTGAGGGGTGACTCCTTGGAGTTGTTTTTCCATGGAGTGAAGATCATCAGCATCTTGTCAGTGTAAGAAAAGTAGACAATGGGCTCTGAGCTGTTTTTGTCCTGTGGTTTGGCTGCTTTGAGTTTTGTGGCAAGAAAAGGCTTTTAGATCACATCTTAAAGGGCTGTTACACCATGTTCCCTAATTTCTCTGCTGGTCCTGTTTGGTTATCATGCAATAAGAGTCAGAAGGGCTCCAATTCAGATGGGAAAAAAAGTATTCCTGGATAACAAAGCAGCAAATGACTCATTGGTCTTCCTCAATCTGCCTTGACCATGGATGGTATGCTGGAGCCAGAGTAGACAACACAGTGGACAGCTAGTGAAGGGACCCATCTTCACATAACCCCTCTGAGAGAACGGGTAGATGCCACAGGCTATACTGTAGCCCAGTAATACCACAAATCAAAACAACAGTAATTTCTTGCTCCTCTAGGAAGAGCTAAGTTGTTGTTTTGGGCTGTCTGCACCCTTCTGGACTGCAGGCTGGGCTAGGATCTTGCTTTAAAGGGGTCATGCAACCTCCCTCCCAAAACTTGAAGAATGAGTGTGGGACATTCTTTGGATTCACACCAGGATGTTGTAGGGGGTTTCTACTGAGTGTTGCCACATAGGTGTGCAGCAGCCTGCTGTGTACCTGGCCCTCTTATGCTGAGGGCAGCTCCAGCACATTCAGATCTTAAACTGGAGCTGGGCGGGGGGGGGGAAGCTGAGTGGTGGTGCCACGGCAGGCAGCTGTTGCTCAGATTTTGCTCTTTGTGAGAGAAGAGCAAGCTCTCCTGTGCTTGCTTGAGGATCGGTCTTGTCCATGGACCAGCTGGAAGCAGCTCCCTTGTGCTCTGCTCTGGTGCAAGCCCTTACACTCAGCCATCCTCTGTGAGCAGCCTCGGCCCCTGCGGGACTAGGATGCTTCAGCAGGCCCATAAAGGGGCGGAGGGTGCCTGGCACCATGGCTGCTTTGAATGATCTCCTCTTCCGTGGTGATGCTGTCTCCTGCCTTTGCCCAGGGCTGAGTTTGGGGTCATAATGTTGGAAGCACCTGCATGTTGGTGGCCCCATCCAGATAGCCACCAGGGAACACTGTGAGGAGGGGTCCTGCTGCTTCTACCAGTGGGAAACCCCCAGGGTGTAGGAAACTGATGCTATAAAACATTCTGTGAGCCCCATAACTAACGCTGGGGATGTGGTTTGTTTTGTTTCCTGATCACATCATTGTCAGCATCATTTCTCACCCTTTTCTTCTACGTCAAGTCTGCCCCTCCCACTGGTGACACCTTGTCCTTGTGCTGTCCCCATTGGGTGACTCCCTGCTCCAGAGCAGAGCTTGCCTGGGTTTAGGTCAAGAGAAGCGGGGATATCACAGCTGCTGAAGTTAGATCCACCCCACACCATGACACTAACAGTGAGGAAGTCCATGGTGAGCTGCATAGTGGTCCATGGCAGTGTCCCACGGGGGCTGCAGAGCCAGTGCTTGCAGCAGTGAGGCAAAGTGGCTTTGTGAGGGGTGTCCGCTGGCACAGCCACCCCCCTTCCCACCCTGCAGAGTGAAGCTGGTGGTGGCTACTTTGAATTGTCGTGCTGCTGCCTGGCACTTCTCCAGGCGATGGAGGAGTGCCCCAGCGGTGTGTGCTCCGACTGGGATGGATGGGGAATTGTTCTGCTGTCTCAACTGGCAGCTTATGTCTGTAGGACATGAGTAAATCCTATAAGTAAATTAGCCACTACGGTGAACTGCTGCATTTGGTTTATTTCCACCTTCTTATCCTTCTGTGGGGAGTTGGGGGATTTGACCAGAAACCAAAGGTTTTTCTTAAGCAAACTAGTGCATCACGAGCTTTGTGGATCTAGTGGATGTAGATTTCATTAACCATGGATTTCATTAACCATGGCTTAGCACAGGGCTTTTGATGAAAGCAGAAGGTAAAGGACGCATTGGAATCACAGAATCACAGAATCATAGGGTTGGAAGGGACCTCTGGAGATCATCTAGTCCAACCCCCCTGCCAGAGCAGGGTCACCTTAGAGCAAGTTGCACAGGAATGCATCCAGGCGGGTTTTGAATGTCTCCAGAGATGGAGACTCCACCATCCCTCTGGGCAGCCTGTTCCAGTGCTCTGCCACCCTCAAAGTAAAGAAGTTCCTCCTCGTGTTTAGGTGGAACTTCCTATACTCAAGTTTGTGCCCATTACCTCTTGTCCTGTTGCCGGGCACCATTGCCCAGAGCCTGGCCCCCTCCTCCTGACACCCACCCTTTAAGTATTTGTAAGCATAGGGGGAAGGGGTGATACTTGCTAGATAACAGTTTCAGTTGGTGATAAGACTGTACTTTTAACTCCCTCTCTTTAATAATCAGCATACCAAATCCAAGTCTATTCTTGCTCCCCTAAACAACCTGTCCTGCTAGGCATTGTTGGGGTTTGCTGGGATGAAGGTACTTTTCATTGCAGGTTTATCAAATCTCATATTCCTACCCCTGAAGTGCTCCTGTCTGTTTGAGTATGCACATTTCAACTCTGCATAACGAGCTGAGGACCCCATTTTACTGAGTCACTAGTTGTCGATTCAGGGCTGGAGGTGCACGCCTGGGGGTGTCTGAGGTGGACTCTTTCCATTACTGGGTACAGAGGTTTCCTCCACAATGCAGAATACTGCTAAGGGTTTCAAATGAACTACTTCCCGTGACTGACCGCACATGTACATGGGAGTCTGCAGCTATGCTTTTTATGGAAGCCGCATTTCAGTTTCTCAGTTTAACAAAAACACCCTGCTTCGACAGGCTTGTATCAGCAAATGCTGTAAGTCAAATCACATGCAGGCAAACAGCTCATTTCCTTCCTGCTCAGTTGTTAAACCTTGTAACTCAAAATCCAGACATCACATTTTGTGGCATTTTGAAGGTGAGGAGGGAGGTGACTATACTTTAATTTCAAAAAATGCTATTGTTTAGAGCATATTGTATTTTTGAATGGTTGAAGACTTCTTTGCTAACAAAGTGCTGGAAAACTGAGTGCAATATTTTGCTGTTCGCTGTGTATCTTCCTCACTCTCTGGCAAGCTTTTACATGAGGAATACCACACCATTAGAGCACACTGTCCCTTCACGTGGTCAAGGCCCAAAGGCAAAGCACCCCAGAGCACTATTATAAATTTTTCTCTTATATTTTGATTCAATTATTACATGAAAAAGGGAAACAGTGACTTCCATCCATTGAGGTGCAGGAGGAAATGAAGGAGATGGACTTTGGTACTGGGGAATACCTACTGGCCATAGATGGCACAGCTGGCTCCAGTGTATTTACTAGAAAAGGATTTGTTGTCTGCCAAGTAGATAAGCTATTGTCTAACCACCTGGAAAGCTCCATATGGCTTCAACTGATTGCTTATTTACCCACCCCACAAATAAACTCACTGCGTCCCTATACATAGGGAGATGAGTGTGATAAATGTAGCTATTTTCACTGCATGGGATTTATGACTCCCATGGGAAATAATGGCTTTTTGTTCCTGCAGGTCTAGATAAGGTTCATAGAAAATGGTCCAGCTTAGTGTTGGTAATGGCGGGGTATTCTGGCAGTAGGAGGCAAAGGCTAATTAGTACTGAATCAGAAGATGGTTGCAGAAAGGCTGCTGGCAGTCATGTTGTTCTGTCATACATCAGAGTCTGCTCGCTCTGCTTGGAACAAGCTTTCCCATTTCTGTATTAAGTCTTAGGATGAGGCTGTCCAAGGGTTGTTTTTTTTTCTTGTACAAAACTTTGCCCAGTGAGGCTTCTAACACAATCACAGAACAAATAGTAGCTGTAATATGTTTTCCCTCAGGAAAGCTTATTCCAGTAGGATAGGAGAATTTTCTCTGTAAGTGAAAAACGTTTGAAAGAGATACTGTTGAGAGGCATGTTAAGAGCTTGCTACTACATCCATGTGGAGGATGATAGCTTTTCCTTGGAAACTCACAGATGTCATATGAAAAGGAGGGAACAGGAGTATTTAAGGAAGGATGAAACCAAGAGTTCATTTGGGTTTCAACTTAGAAACCTGAGGAGGGTATGAGCCTGAGGGCAAGGCTAGGACTGCAGCTCTGGTCAGGTACTCATCCAGAAAGCCAAACTATACTAAGGCAGGCAATATCCCTTGGGATCACAGAGGGCTCATGGTAGGAAATGCAGCCAAGGTTTTTCCCCTAATCAGTGACTCACAGAATGATCTTCTTGACCGTGGTCTTTCACCAGCCTTACAGGATTGCATTACTTTCTACAGAGCAGCGTAGCTCCTGTAGGTGGGATGCCAGTCTGCCCATCTGCAGGCATTTGGTGAAAATGAAGGAAAGATTGCTGCACAGCTGAGTATTAAGCACTGGTTCTGGTTTTAAAACTGTTTCTGTGTCAGTAGAAAGCTTGATTACAGTTGCATCTCTTCAGTCATTGCCATTTATATCCTGTCTTTGGCCTCAAAGCAGCAGAAGTCAACGCTCACCCAGAGCTGTAGGTACCCTCTGCCTTCCAGTCAGGTCACACACCCAGTAGCTCAGATTACCCCTGTCTCCTGAAATACTGCTGGTGATGGCTTAAGCTACAAACCACAATGCTTCCAGCCTATTTATGGCCCTGGGAAGAATCTTCCCAGGTCCACGGAGCATCACAGGCCCTTGTAAATCAAGAAAGCTCTGTCTTTTGCAAGCCAGTACACAAAGCATTAACCTCTAATGTAGACAATTGCCATATCATTTAGGACCTTCAAATCCAATGTCCACTCACAACATCATAGCTCGAAAATCTATTGATGTGATGACCAGGAAAGACCTCTGTCGAAATGTAAACACCAGCTCCGAAGTCTACTCAGTCCCAGTGACAGAAATGTGGCACATTCAAATCCTTAGGTGAGAAAAACATGACTCAGGAACAGTCAGTTGGCAGCCAAAAGTAAGGGCTGCCTACATGCCATGGCCAAACCCCAGTGAAGGGAAAGTTCTTCCTGGAGGGAAGCCAGGCTGGATCCCCAAACTGTGTCCATGGATGAACTTCCTCAGTCAGAGAGGCAGCAGTAAATGCCACCACCTTCCTCTGGCTGGTGGCAGCAGGACCTGGGCCAGGGTGCCAGAGAGCAAGAAAGAAGGGGCCACTGGTCACCCAGAAGTGAGGACTTTGTGGGCAGCTGATTGTTCATCAATGACGTTCCTGCAGTCAACTCTGCAGCTGCGGCACCACGAGGAGGGGCTGGGCGGCTGCAAGGATTGAGCTGGGCACACACACGTAGGGAGAGGCATTAATAATATCCTACACCGCTGCTCTCTGGGCTCTCTCTGAGACAAGCAGTAGTGTTTGGAGCTGGCTGTATGCACCTTCCAGGGTGAGAGGTGAATCTGTGCTACTAAAATGGCCAAGGAGAGCTCAGATGCTGCCCCCAGGCTGGTGCGCTAGCAGGGCAGATGCCAGCTGGGCAAATAAAGGTTGTTGTGAAATGTACAGACAACCCAACCAAAACTGACTCACACTCTTATAAATTAGGCATAAAATGGCAGAAGACCTGATTTTGAGCATTAAACAAATGTTTCTTTTAGAGAAAAGCCTCTTGGAAAGCGGTCGCTAGCACATCCTGACTGTAGGCCACCTGCAAAGCCAAACCTGGGAGTGTACCATGGGTCTCATATCGTAGTGTCACTCCTCTGGCACTGAGTATAGCTTGGGAGTTCAAAAAACACCCTAAACCAACTAAAATTCCCTTTGAAATCCTTCTGGGAAAAAAAATTAAAAGGTACTTAAGGAACTAGAAAACAAGGCAGAAAGAGGAAGAAAACCACCGGTCTTCCCATGGATTTCAGGATTCACTTTTCACTCTTCAAATTGTCTTAATTTCTTTTTGTATAACACACCTCAGCCCCAAAGCCACATAATCAACAACTCTCCAGTCATCTGCTATAGCCAGGTGGCAGCCAGGGCAAGGTTAAGGTAATTTAATATTATCTCTTTCTAATTTTGTTACAATTCGTTATCAAATACTTTGTTGCTTAAAACAGAATTACAGCTCCAGTCCATCTTTTTCTCTCAGAGGGAGTTAACTGCTCAGGGTGAAATTAAGCTGCACCAATTGAGTTTTGTACTTTACATTAAAGCACAATTCAAATCCATGAACATTATACAGGAAGGAGCAACACTAAAACCCCTCAACCCTCTGCCCTCTCAAAGTTGCCAGCTGGTTAGAAAGCTGACTCAAGATGTTGGATTTGTCACAGAAAGCCGACTCAGGTGAAATTGCTAAAGGTAAATCCTTTGTCAGGACGCCATCTGCATGAACAGTACCAATCAGATGTGCTATCTTGTGTGCATTACTCAGCTTCTCATTTGCCAGTGTTAAAATGCAGCTGTTGAGGTGGACATCACTGATACCGACCACTTGGAAGGTTCTTTGAAGATAAAGGCTGGATCTGCAAAATCAAAATTTGTAGCAGTAAATTTAGATTTTCAACAACCTTCCCCAGTTTTCAGAAGCATTTATTTGCACTGTGCCTTAACACTTAGTATTTACATCTGGCCCCTTCAAAGGTTCTAGGAGACAGCAGCTACCTGAACATGGGCTGGACTCTGCGGAGCGAGGTACATCAACCGCATTCATTAATATGTCATTCTGGCTGTTTTATGCCAAGTTGCTTTGCCATCAGATGACTCTTTCTCAAGCGGACATATTGTAACATGAAAAGGAAACGCCACTTACTTACTCCTGAGGCCGTGCAGGGACTATAAAGACGAACACCTAAGATAAGTTAAGCAAGATAATCTGAATGTCAATACTTAGACTCTGGAAAATTAAACTCCTTCAAATACATCAGACTATGGCAAACATGCCTTCAAAACATCAAATAGACCAAAGCAATATAGTTCTCTGAAGTGCACGCCTTGGTCTGTACTGTTGTTCAGAAAAGTTCATTGTACAGAAATCCCTGAATGTTCCCTGGAGCAGAGGCTGTGATTCGATTGATCATTGCGCAGGAAGGAGCGCAAGGTCTATATAAATCTCAAATCCCTCTAATGTATCTGGGATCTAATAATGCTTAGTTTTCTTTAGTATATAAATTTAATTTTCTTTCTTTTCCCATTGGTTCCAGTAAGTTTCTCTGTCCTTAGTGTGAATTTCTTCTGTGCCTTGTTTCTTTCTTGTATAGGTTACAAATGTGGAATCTTTACAAGAATTTTTGTACATCATGGTTGTTATCAGAAGGAAAGAGAAGGTTATTTAAACACACGCTAAAAAGAACCCAATTTTTTTTCAAACGGTATTTGAAAATGTTGCAAAAATACTGCAATTCATTAAATTAATTCTGAATTAATTCTAAACAATTTTTATTTCAATAAATTCTGAAATTACTTTAGTTTCATAATAGCATTCATAAGCATGTGAAATTCTTTAACCCTGACAGAACGAGATACCTTCTGTCTGAAGAAATCAATCGTTCGGGTTTTTTTTTTTTTCTCACTCTTGTAATCAAGTCTTTGACAACATGCAGACCTTAATAAATGACATACACAAACATCCATCCTTAAATAGCAGCAATTCCATCTGTCAATAATATTGTTTCTGTTCCCCCACATTGGGCCTTGAGCTCACAATGCGCAGGCTGAGCGAGCAGATGACAGCACACAGAAAGACTCCCTTTTATTGAGACTGGGGATTACCATCTGGTTTTCTGCTCCTGCTACAAACTGAGCCCCAGGAAGGGGTGCACATGCTCAAAATGCAGGAACAACACAATGTCCTTTCTCCAGCTGAGCAGGTCTTTACAATTTTTTTTAAATAGTGTTTTCAAAAACTCAATTCCTTTTAGGAAGACGTATGTTCTTTGCCTTATTAATTACTCTTGTTTTGCAAAGTTGAGTGAGAACAGGTCCTATGGCTTAGGTCACACTCAGCTGGATCTTATTTACTAATGCCCCTGGCAAGCAAATTAGAGAGTGCCCCTTTACTGAATGAATTAATGAGGATTCCCAATTCACTATACATTTATTGAGCTAATGGCTGTGTTTGCATGGAGTTCCTTAATGTGGGCAAGGCTCCCAAAAGTGATACTGCTGATCTGAATTCTCCTGTGTGCTATGGAAATGGTGCTTTGGCCACTTCACTTAACGTTTGTTGCAGCTGCTTAGCAATGATGACAATGGTCCATCAGGTAGTTAGTATCTTCGAAGGGTATTGAAAACTCAGTAGTTCATACTTGATCGCCATACCAGACACAATTTAGTACCTGCTGGTGCCTTTCTAGTCACAAGGTTCTTTAAAAATAAACAAGGCATTATCTTTGTGTTTCAAAAAGTCTAACCTGTAGAGCACTAAGTGTGTCTTCCAGGGGCATTTTGGATTCTAGCATCTCAGCACAGTGCTGTTCCTTTTCTTTTAGCTCCTTTCTTATCTCTAAGATCAGAGACTTTCTTACCTCTCTCCTTCCCTCCCACTCACCATGGTTTTATTTCTCTATTTCCTGACCATTAAAAATATTAATTTTATTAGATTGAGTCTAAAATTTTGTATCCAATGGTAGGCACTCTTTTTCCTGAACAGCTTTAAGCAAACTTGTATATAGATATGCACACATATAGTGTGAATGTGAGTACATATTAACACAAACTTTTATTTTATCCAAATGAAGCCTGAGCATTTTTGATTTGCAGTTTCATTAGTGAAAAATACATTTACTGATATAGTGTTAGGATTTTACGTTTCTGTGTGAATGAACCTGAGAGTTCATGAGAACTTAGGATAAATCTTGAGATAAGCGGATAAGACAAAACACAGAGGGTAACTTATTTCCTTTTAAAACCTAGAAGGGATGAATGAATATCCTAACATGAGTAAGGGGATTGTGGCATTTACTAAGCCTATTTTTGGAAACAGAAAGTTTCTGCTTACAGTTGGGATTGTCAAAGGGGTATTTTCCAACTAAGGTCATCCCTTTGCCCCTTCATCTTTCCCAGAGAATGGTGGGAGAAGACATTTGCATTTTCAACCATGGAGCATCTCTCACAACATAGCCACATCCCTCCAGCTGATTTCCTTGGTCAGAGCCTGAGCCCGATCCATTCTCTCTTTCACAGCGAAGCAAGAGCTCTGTTTGCTGCCATCCCCATCCATAGCAGTCTGGTGGGAGCAACAGGTTTCTGGAGAAAACTCATTCGTGTAAGCAAGGCTGTCCAGGTGAAACCAGGGCTGCCCCCTGTGAGGGTGTGAAGCCACGTGGTAGATGCACCTTGACTCTCCAGCCTGCCGGGGACAGCGAATGCAACGGCCACATTAAGGTAGGTCTCTGGGCTGGACTTAATTCTGGAAAATAAACACAAAAGACTGAGCCACTATCAAGCAACCCTCCGCCTTGCTTTGGGCACATTTAAAAGGAAAACCGCCTAGCTACAAGGCTCAACTGGACATTAGCTCCTACCCAGATCCCCTTCCTAGGAAACGTGCCCCAAGTGCTTTCTGCTGGACCACGGTGCTGTTCTCACTGCCTGCAGGGAAGCAGCCTCTCGGGTTCGGGAGCTATTTTAATGAAATAGCCAAGGAGGGCTGCTTGTTCCCGTGCACCATAGTATGGTCCATACCCCTGGTATGCGTATCAGCAGACAGAAATCACCCCCACGGTCCTCCTTCTGTGCAAGTCCCCCGCTGCTTCCCCAGCCTCTCTGCAGACATGGGTTTGCATCCTGGAAGCAGGAGAAGAGAGTGCAACCAAGGGGTTGTCCCGCTGCAGTGTCTCTCAGAGAAGAAGAAGAAGAAGAAGAAGAAGAAGAAGAGAAATGAGAAAACAATAATTGCAAAATAGCCCTGCTCTGAAATCAGGAAAACTGCCAGAGAGNAGAAAAAACACCCAGAGGTCGTTAAAAAAAAAAAAAAAAAAAAAAAAAAAAAAAAAAAAAAAAAGCTGGAGATTCAGCTCTTCCACATAAACAGCTTCATTTCAAAGTCAGAGTCCAGTGCATGCAGGCACACATGCATATACAAGCTGCTCTTCTTCAGGAGGCTTTAGAAATCAAATGTCTGCCACCCATCTGGTGTTAGCATCGTTGTCACGGTCTCTGGCAGCACCACCAAACAGTGCAATCTTGGAATTTGGCACCATGGGAGATCTGTTTGGTTTGGGAGAGGAAATGTTATCAGAAGGTGGTGCCTGCTGGAGCACAGGGTGCCCTCTGTCCAGCAGGACCTTGTCTCCACCAAATATCCCCACGCCCTCAGAAAAGAAAACTCAATGTTCTGTATTCTTATGGCTTGGAACAAGCAAATATTTCATCACACGCTGTACGTTTCTAAACTGATCTGTCTTGCACAACATCACTATGCATTCAGGCAGTTCACTCTAATTATCACTTTATAATGTTTTGGCATCTGCTTCTGTTAAGGCACTGAAGTTGCTGGTATGTTTTCTTGAGTTTTATTTTTAAACAAGTTGTTTCAATATCTGGCTGTCAACAGCTGCACTCTTCATTTTATGCATTTTATACTCATTTTCTGCAGTGTGTCCTGATACTGCAGCTCAGCTTCAAACCTGAAGCCACAGCAATCCTTCAATAGGCTGTCAATTAGGCTTGCAGGTCATCTGCAATTTCAGGTTTTTTTTCCCCAGACTCATGCAATTTGTTCTTGAATTATAAATAATGCAATTTAAGCCCTCACAAAAGCATGGCAACTGTTAGGGGATCTTTTACAGGGGTTTCTCAGTGTTCCCAAGAGCTCTTCAGCCTCAGCCAGAAGCAGGCTGGTACACGTGGGTGAGATGCTTGACTCCTTGGAGTTAGCTGGTGTCATCCACTCCATCATTTACTCCGGCAGCAGCAGAGCCTGCCAGCTCCGGCTGGTGTTTCAGATAGATAACCTTGTTAACATCTAACCCCAGCCAGTATTAGGCTTGGTATTATCAGTATCTCAAAGTAGGGAACATAAACAAGGAGGTGGATCAGGGTTAAAACTCATGAGCTAGTGACTAAAATGCAGGGCTCGGTATTTGAGCACTTCTGGTTCTTGGCACAGTGTGAAATCCCAGACAACAGGTTTATTGTAGATTCCATCCCATTTGGAGTAAAATAATGAAAGACTGAAGAAATCATTGAACAAAATTATGGTACTTTAAAAAACAATATCCTTGTATGTTTATTTTTATAATTCTAAATTGGATGCATTTTCTAAGAAATGTTTCAATCATTTCTTAAAATAGCAGTGTCAGTATCCAATAGACAAACGGTTGTCTAATATATCTCCATGGCAAGATCTGTTGAAAACAGTTTATTGCAAAGTTTTTGATGTTAATGTTCTTAGATAGTTTCCTGGTTTCTTTCTCTCTGTGGTTTGTCGGCTCATTTTCTTAAGTGTGAATTTGTTATTTCTAGTGTGTTTGTTGGTTTTTTTTGTTTGTTTTGTTTTGTTTTTTAAGTTGTACCAATAATAATTTAAGATGGCAGTACACCGTGTTGGCAGTACATTTAAGATGGCAGTACATTGTCACAAACCTGGGCTGGCTGGCATCTACCAACAGGGACATGCAGTAACTCAAGTGTTAAGTGGATGAGGATGTTTGTATGCTCCGTCATTCTTCTGTTGGTATTTAACAGCATTCAAGACAGTAATTAAGTAATTAGATATACATCGATATGTGCTTGGTTCAATCTTCCTGAAAAAAGGCATGGGCAGTATCAGTTTGGACAAAACTCAGAGATCTAAATATCTCAGGTGGAAAGTTGAAGTTTGTATATCCGAAACACTGCAGTGTTCTCACATTGCCATGTGTGACAGTGTTACTGCTGACAATAACCGCAGCTGTTTGTCAGCAGTCAGCACCGTTACAATACTCTAAGCAGTGAGGCATAAGCAAACCACCAGCAACGTATACCGTATTTAGTAACAGGACACAGGCACCTCAATTTTAAGATTTGGATTTGGTAAAGCACGATTTTGAGAACTGGAAAACGGCAAAGGCAGATGTTGTCACATATAGAATCATAGAATTGCCTAGGTTGGAAGGGACCTTTCAGGTGGGACCCCACGTTTTTCATGACTACGCGGGTGACAAAGTGTGCCCTGTCCCCGACGGGCGTTGTGTCAGGAAGGCTGTGTGTCTCTGGGGCAGCGAGGGTTAAGCCGTGTAGACTGCCACTCTGAACAAAGGCTCATGTGTTTTCTTCCTTGAAGGGAGTGAGAGAAAGAAACATAAATAAAATATAGCAAAAGCTGTTGTGAAACAAGCCCGTTGCTGTTCTCTGAAAAACAAGATGTGAGGATTCATTTTTAGAGGCGCGCTGAAGCAGCAGGAGAACTGGAGGGTGGCCGCAGCCGCTCTTCCTCCGGGGGCTGTCACTGCCCCGTGAACGCCAAGGACTAAAATCGGCCGGCTTCTTAGAAGAGGACGTGGTGCTGACTGTGTGCCACAAAAAATGTCTGCTCTACAAAACCGCAAGCTATTTCCCACTCCAAAGCAAAATCTTTAATAGTAGCTGTTCTTCAGTAATTGGAAAAGTTATTCTGATTCCCTCTTTTTCTGGAAAAAAAATTCCCAGTTGCAACTTAATGCTCTTGAAGAGCAGTTTGAAAATCAGTCCAGCTGATCTAGAAAAACTCAAAATCCTTTGGAATAAAACTTCTTCATTGATTGCTCATCTGGAGTCAGAATAACACGGTCTATTACTGAGTAGTGAAAAATCAAATTAATTCAATTGTTCTTATTTATTGCACTCAGAGATGTTATTGGTGACTTCTACTCCAAAGGTCTCTCCTTCATGAATGACAGTAAGTGAAACACTCAGTCATGTTAAGGCTGACATCAGGAACATTATAAACTGCTGTGACTAGACAAGAAGCACGGTGAGATATTGTATCTGTAGTCACTGTGTGAATTAAACTATGGGTAACTCAGAAGACTTTGCCTATGTGCAGCAACAGATCCACTGTCATCTGAAGTTTTAGACAGTCATCCACAGCGGTGGAAAAATAGATGTGTCTATTACATAGCTCTGACTAATTATCAGCATTACCCATAAGCTGTGGTAATACCTCCACAATCACCTGGGAAGGTGAAGTTTCTGCTGTGCTTGGTCCAAGAGGTGTGTCCAGGAGCATCCCTGTACAAATCTACAGCAGAATCGTTGTCAGTGCTGCACTGCAGCATCTTGGATGGTATTTGGCCAAATCATCCAGTCTCTCTGCATTCCTGCTTTTGTGGGTGGTACGAATGTGAAGTTGGGCATTGGCACTTCCTTTGCCAACGTGCGTGAGCCGAGGCACCGGCGACCACACTGGAAGGCAGTAAGGATGGGAAGCATTGACCCAGCGTCAGCACTCACTGGGGTTTGGACACTGCAGAAGAACCCCAAGCCTCAAAGTCTAGGGAGGTGAGCCCCCACAGGCTGCAAAGGTGGCAGATGAACAAGACAGAAGGTGTAACATGGCAGCCACAGTGCTTTCCAGCAGTATCATCTGTGAACCTGATAGCGGACACGATCAATGTTTGATTTACACTAATGCTCACTCCAGATGTGCACTCACCTTGGAGTAGTCGGGTATGGGGACACAAAGAGATGCTACAGGGGTTACACTGACTTGGTGGATGACTGCTGTGCAAAGAGGACTCCTTCCTCTCAGCATATCTAGGCTTGCGAGGCCTGGGGGGTGTCTGCAATCTCAGACAGGTGGCTGCCTGTGAAAATGAACATTCATTTCCTGGCCAACCAAAAGGTCAAATTTCAGCCGCCAATTAAATATAAAAAAGCAAATGCATCTATAGAAAACAACTGATAATATGTTTCTATGGTTCATAGCAGTGCTGACAAATTTTACCACAGGCAATGAGTTTATTGATTTTGGCAGCACTCCTTGACCATCGAGAAAGTGGTTATTACAGAAAATTTTAGCATTGATTTATTCAGGAGCGGTTATTTAATTTTTTGACATTCAGCAGTTAAAATACTGAGAAAAGCATAAGGACTGCACTTCTTGCAACTGGAGGAACGGTATGGGATTGCAGGGTATTGCTCATACCTGCCTACACAGTTGATAATGTACGCGTCTCGGCATACAGATCCAGCAGTTTCTTGCAGCTTCATCAAAATGCGCTTCTACGTGAAGTCAAGAAGCAATAATTACAAATTTCAAATCATCCTAGGTAGGATCACAAAACATAATTTGGAATATACAGAACTGTGGAGTTCATGTTTTCTTATATAAATATATGTGCATATATATGTGTGTGTGTGTGTGTATCATTGAAAGTTACTAAATGAAATCAGACTTCATTAGGCAAAATTCTGTAAGAACACAGAGGACTATATGTCTTCATATTTTGCAAAAAATGTATTTGTGAGACTGCTACATCACAACTTCTAAAATTACTTTTATTCTGAAAGTGCCAAACCCCCTTAACTTTAAATGAGACTTTTCAAAACAAGATTCAACTTTTTCAATCCAATTGCAACCTGCTTTATTTGAATACACCCACTGAAACATAAATGATGACAATAATTATTCCTGGAAGGTATTAAAAAGTTGATTCTTTTGCATGATTTGAATTATGGCACTGGCAAAGGTGCATTACAAGCAAATAGAGACAGTATAAACACTTCATACTCCTCTGGCATCTACTGCCAAGATCCTCTAATCGTTTTAAATCAGTTCAGAGTGTTGCTGTGAGATAGCCTGCCTGTACTCGATTACATATGCACAAAAATCAGAAGATTAAAGAAATTGTCGTGAGTACAAAAGTGATTTCTTGAAAAAGTTAGCAAGAGAAGACCAGAAGTGAAGGTAGGGGAGACTGCACGAGCTGCAGTCCCAAGGACTGGCTGTTCAAATGCCTGAGCAACACGGAGAAAGCATAGGGGAGCTCAGCTGCCAAGAAGTCTAAAGGCATTTCAACAGCACATTTGTGAAGTGTAATTTTGCAAAGACTTATAAACTGACCAAATTGGGCAGGTTTTCCTGGGATTAGCAAAAGACATGGCCTTGCCCTGAAAAATCCTGCTCTGCCAAACTAGATGTTCTGCTACGAAGCGTAGTTTTCCTCATGGAATAAATGTTATAATGTTCCTTAGATATTAATGTTGTTAAATAGCAACAATAGCCACACAGAAGCAGCTCTCTAACATGGAAAATTTCAGTATTTACACAGAGTAAAGCTAGCTGCAGTGAAAATCAAGGTGTTAGAATAGGAGGGATGAGGCAACCCAGCAGTAGTCAGTGTTATGTCCTCCACCCATCGTGTGGACATACATACAAATGTGTGTGTTTTGTTGCTATGCCAGCTACAAGTCAGCACTGAAAACTCACTGTCCATCTACAGCTATATGCTTCAAGTCAATAATGACAATTAAAAAAACAAATGGAAAAGTATATCTGAGCAAGAATTTCTTGGTTAATACTTCACTGAAAAAGCAGTCACAGATTGTTACCGACAAAATGTCTTTCTTTTTTCTTACCTTCCTCATCGTCTCCTCTTTCATAACACAGAATGAGCATTGCTCCTCTGGTCCCATGCCAGTCTTGGGGTGCTGAACGGTGTGAGCAGGACCTCAGCATGATATCAAGCTCATATGAATGTTTAGCTGTGGTCATGACAGTGGGAGCTGGAGAAGCCTGGCAGAAATGTGAGGACCTATGTGTTTGCCCAGGTTGCTCCGGTCTTTATTCTCTCTGACGTTCAGTTCCCAGCCCATAAACTGGGGTCACTGCTTTGACCCAGGTGAATGCTGTGGGGCTAAATGCATTCAAGCCTGGAACATACATCTGTCTTGCAGTAATGAAGAACCACCAAAACTGGTGAGAGTCACCTGGACTGTCAAAGCCTCCTTGCCTCTGTAAAAGTGACCGTGGCATGTAAATGAATGCTGACCTTGTTGCAGGACTAAAGGACTTAATCAGAAAAGAGGGACACTCTCCCACATGTTGAATTTAAATAACATGATGATCAGTTTGTGAAGAACAAGTTAAATAATCTAATACAACTTTTTACCTTTGGTTTGTGTGAGGTTTACCTAGGGCGCATGCAACTGCTGGCAGCAAATGTAGGATGAAATGTGAAGCTCCTGAGCTGGGGAAAAGGCTCTGTCTCTCAAGGACATCCTTCACAAACCATGTCCAGAGTGGTAACTGCGTAAAGAAGAAGCAGGACGCTTGGAAACCGTATGCAGATGACTGAACCAATGAGGAAAAAGGGGAGAGAAACCATGGAGAGCCTAGGCAGGTGATGGAGCACATGCTCTACAAATCCAGACTGCCTGAAGCAAAGCAAACAAAGCAAGCTGGGGAAAGTTTCAATAGTTGTAAATAGATTTTGTAAATGCAACATTTTTTGTTTTGTTTTGAAACAATTTTCCCTTAAGGAATGTCCTTTCATTTTAATTTGCAGAAGGCGGACAACTCATGAAATTATTTTTTTTCCCTTTTGCTGGAAAGAATTTTTTTTTTTTTTGGCTAATCCAAAACAATATTTTCTCCTCTCATATTCATCAACCACCTTTCAGTATAACTCCCTCACCTTTTCAAGGCATGACACAGCCTGGTACCTGGTGGGTGTTTAGAATAAAATTTCTCCAATGGACAGAATTTCCCATAGTTGCCCTCTTATTATTTTTGCTGGATGACCTGATCTGATCTGATGTGACAGTTTGTGTGCTTTGGGAACATAGCTTTCTCAAGCGCTCAGATGACATGAAATGGAAATGGTGTCTAACTTGAGCTGCTCAGCACCAAAGCACAGTGCTGGAAGGAGATGGGCAAGTCATTGAGACCTGTCCCCTTTGCTAGCAAGCTATAGGTATTTAGTTCAAAAGTCTTGATAGAACAAAAAGTTTCCCAATACCCTCAAGAAAACTTGGAGGTCTGTAGTAAAAGACCCAGCCCTGCCGCTGTCGTGTGTTATTTGATGGAAACAGGACAGTGAGGGCAGCCCCACCAGGGGGGCTGAGTCCCCGTTGGGCAGAAAAAGAGGCAGAGACTGTGAAAGGCAGCAAGGAAAGATTCGGTTTAGGCTTGGGTAAAATGATTTGTACCAATGAGGTCAATTCAGCCCTGCTACAGGTTGCTGGGGAAAGTGAGAATCCTATTCAGGAAATTCTTTAAGACTATCTGTCAAAAAGGTACAGTTGCTTCATCCTGGGGTTGGATGGCCTTCTGTGGTCCTGTCCGGATTCTTTTCCATATTTTTTCTATTGATCATAAAACATGTGTTAACTGTTTCTTACTCTCCTACTGTGGTTTATCTACAGAAATTGCTTCTGAAACTATTTTCAACCATTTCGTCTGAAACACCATTCCCTGACTGTTGTACAAGCACCCTCAGGCTCTAACTGGAGGAAAAAAATAGCAGCTGGGACATCACCTATCTAAGGTCTCATCCACAGGCACAAGAAACCCTCAGAAATTACAGGGACCCTGGTTATCTCCTGAAACTGTGGCTTTCACAGACTTTAGGTAGATCATGGCTTCACACCTCATCTTTCTAAACCACCTCAAACTAGCCTGGGGGCCACCTTACCCATTTCTAGAAGCGCATCCGTCCCGCTCATGCTCAGACCTGTCGCACTATCCACACATAGATTCTCCAAAAGCTTGCATTGATTAGTGATTCTTATAAAGGTGGAAACTCTCTGTGATGTCTGATCCAGGATTCTCTGCTTGCTAACGGGCATAAGGTCGATGCACGGGGACCAATGAGTGACAATGACACAGAAGTGGCTTCAAGAGGATGCAAACATCCACACGGTGTTGGAGGTCGATGCAGGCAGGGCACTGACACCGCCTGTAGCCCGGAGAGCTTTGCAGCAGCATTAACGTGTTTTGCTCTTCTGACACTGGTAAAATGAATCACTCTGGTAAAGTTAGAGATCCATTTGTGCCTATAGCTGGGAACAGGAAGAGGAGCTAGTAAATAAGACTGGATGTGTTATGGCTAGCTGTCTTTTGTACTATTTGATCACTTGAACAGACAGAGAACTGCTTACTTTAGGATATTAGGCATGTTTGTTATACATAAGGATTCATGGACTTTCAGTTATGCTGTTGTTTTTTTTTTAACTTGCTAGAATTATACTGCATATTAATTAAAATTCCAGGACTCTGTTTGATGGGGAATGACGATAGTACTAAGTATCAAGGTGCTGGGTAAATACACTGCTGTCTATTCTGTGCTAGTATAATGCTTCCTTATATTAAAAGACAACACAAACTCACAGAAGAGAAATGGGGATAAATAAAGTGTTAAACAGAATGGTAAATCTAAGGATAAGCACATACATAAAGAAATAAAATTTTATAACTTTACTCTACATGTATTACCAAAGCTGAAATATTTCCAGAGGAGCAGTTTTCCGTTGGAGGAAAAAATTCTTCTGTGGATCTGTAACAACATAACAACAATCTCTACACCTTGTTTGGAAGAGGAAAGTTTTATTAAAATACTGAAGGCCAAGTAATTTTATTCCATGAATTACTAGAAATGCAGAAAACAACTAACTGTGGGCAAGTCCGAAGAACTGGCTCGTCTCAGAGCTTGTTCAGATAAATGATCTGAACTAGTTTATTCACAGAAGCTTCACACTGAACACCACACTCAGTAACCGGCAAAATACAATTTTTAATGCTGATCACTTAAGGTCTAGAAAAAGAAAAAAAAGGTCAGTGACAAGAAAGAAAAAAAAAATGAGGTCACTTTGCACATAAATCTCTTTTGCATAGCTCTCTGTCAACAACTTTCAACAAGGGGCATCTGGGAGGGGGGCTGATCCCGGCAGGACCGCGCTCTTCGGGAAATTAGACCAAAGTATAGTGTTCCCCAGATGGGTGGAAAGTCCCATCTTAATGCATCATAGTAGCTACAAATAGGCAAGAACAATTGCTCGTAGGATCCTGGGAGTGCTCTTTGGGTTTCCTGCTGTAAACAGTAGGCAGTTAAAGACAAGCAAACTTTAACCCTCCCGATGAACTGAAGTGCTGAACTTGATTGCTCGGAAGGCTGCAAGAATTCTCCGGCAGAGATTGTCATGATTTCTCGAAACTGACCACATAACCCGAAAGACCCGTCGAAACACAGGTTCCGCAGATGATCTGAAACCTTGTGCTGGGATGCTCCCCTCAAAAATACCAAGGGGAGCAAATACTTTAGGGTCAAAAAACAATGAAAACCAAAGTCTTCCATGGCTTTCCTTAATACTCTGCTTATTGACTGGAGAATCAAGTTCTTAAATGGTGGTGGAAATTCCTTTTCTCCTTCTCATGGAGTTTCTAAAAGGCCGAATATTTATCCTCTGGATTTTCAGAAGGAAAACCTTCATGGTTTTGTCCAGGAGAGAGGTAAATTGGAAATGGAAGCCTTCCTACAAGCAAAACATTAGTGTTTAATTCACTCTGGAAGTAGACTGAAGCCTACATCTCCTCTCTAAACTTTCTTCTGACACCCGTGCCCCTTGCAGGCTCTCTTAGTTCCTTAGAAGCCCCAGATGCAACCTTAGAGTTAACAAATGCTGTGGGACCAAAAGTTGATGCTGCAGTGGTTGGCACTGCACCATCCAAGGCCCTCACCCTGCAAATCCAGTCAGATTGTAACAGATCTCCTTCCACCTACTGCTCTCCCACATTGGGTAGGATGACTCCCAAAATCGTATCTGAAAGGCCCAGCGCAGAGCATGGATTCAAGCCCCCTGGACCCACCACGCAGGAGGAATTTGGAGTGTTAAATGTCATTTATCTCAAGCTTCTCTTTTTGCCTTTTCTTACCTGCCTCCTTTAATTTTCAGGATCTAAGGAAATGGCAAATACAAAGGCATCCCAGCCCCAGAGGCAGGGTGTGCGCGTGAGGTGTGCCTATACTCTGCTACTCTTACACGCGTGGATTCACCTACTGCTCCTCGTACTGTGGGGGCACATTCAGGCCCCCGGCCAGTCAGTGGGGCTGATGCAGCCCACGAGCATCAGCTGCCCCTATAAGCCGGCAGCAGCAGAGCTGTGCACAGGTTGCTTTCCTGCAAAGCTGCCCGGTGAGACAGCTGATGGTCAAAGCACGCTCACTGCAGCTGCTACAGACTTTGGCTTCCTTGAGTCGGGAAACACAGGAAAGTCAAGGAGGAGGGAGTTATTTCACAGTGATGCCTGCAAAGAGCGCGATTCATTTATTTATTCTTCTGTGAACACCCTAGCTGGATGACTAAGGCAGATCTGCAGACTGATAACCCAGAAAGAGTAGAGATAAATTTCATATGTAGAGGAAAGAAAAAATAAGTTAAAAGCCATAGACAGACTGTTATTTTCCCAAGTTCAGTGGTTTACCTCACAACCTGACCCCTAGCCAACACCAAGAATATAACAGAGACTCACTCAGGGGATTTTTTTTCTACCTCTTCCCTCTCTCAGAGTGGGCTAACTGAGATTAGCTGCACCTGTGATTTCTCAAATTAGCAGCACATAAGCTCCCCATAGTGTTTAAAGCTCTTAGATGTGAGGGTTAGGGTGCCTTGTTTCTTTTCTTAGGTCCAGCTCGAGCTGCTGAGGTGGGGGGCTGCTGGTTTTACTGCACCTTTTTCTTCCCTCAGGTAAGACATTTGCACTTGGGGGGGGTGGTGGAAAGAGAAAGGAAGAAAGTATCAGGTGAAATAAGTCTGCTCTGGTATCTTTGGGTGCTGAGCTCCTACTGGGGAGGCGGGAACCTGCCTCGTCCCTGATCAGAGGATGGGTCTACAAGGTGGGGTGCTGCAGGGATTTCTGAGGAACTGAAAAAAGACTGGGTGAGCATAGGGGTGGGGGGAAAGTGCTTCTCGGTTTTGTTTCAGGCCTGTTTATGAGAAACATTTCTGTGAATAGAGAATGTCAAGCTACAAAGCTAACTGGTTAAGTTGTGGCTAATATCAACCTGGTGCTAAGCTAACCTAAAGGACTTAAGTATTTTGTTTTATTTGTTAGACCCCAGTGATCTTCCCTGGGAAGCTGTATCTGCAGTGCAAGTGTTGGGTTTAGGCAGTTGTGCTGCTCTCAGCCTGTGATTCCCTAGAGCCAGTGAAGTGCCCTATGTACAGCTGTAGCAGATGAGGTGCTCTGGCTGCCTATGGAAGCTGATGTGCCTCATCCCAGCACCTCCCCATGGAAACATGTGTCAGGATTCTGCAGAGGGCAGGATTCCCAGCCTGTGTGTGTGCGTACCTGTGTAAGCCTACAATCATAAATACACGCAGCCTCCTGGCTGAAAAGCTCCAAATGTCTCTGTTTTCTGGCCTTCCTCTTGGTGCACTGGAGTTACTTTTTGAAAAGTGCATTTAGTGAATATGACTTGAAGGTATTAAGCCCCGAACGGCATGTGACCTGGGCATCAGACAAATCCCTTTTGAGTTCTCAGTCATATAATCCCATGTGCAGCACGCAGGGCGCGGTGGGAAAGTTCTCCTCTTCCCATCACGTTCCTGTGCAGCTAGCTAGGTAGAATCTGACATGGAGGTATTATGCACTGGCCGTGATACGGGCCATTAGGTTCAAACCCCGACACCCTTGTCTGGCCCTTTAATGGCTGTGGCTATGAATTATGGAGAGTGGCCGTGCATGGTTAAAAACTTGTATCTTGACCAATCTTACACTCTTTGATTTCTCTGACTATTTCCTCATTCCTTTACCGTGATATAGGCTGTAAATGTAGAGCTTAATGCATCTCCCTTATATGGTTTGCAATAGGAGAATATTGCTTTTCTCTGTACCACTCTAAACAACCTCCATAACCCAGCAGCTGGTTTCTTTGGCTTCCCCACCACCATTTTTACCATTTTCCAGTCTTGACTCTGACAGAGCCTGTATTCTGTGGGGCACATCAGGCCTTTATTCCACGCAAAGTTCATAATCCTTCACAGGGTCAAAGTTACTGAAAGGTGTACAAAGTTGTTTCCTCGTGCTTTCTCTCCCCTAATTAGTTTTGGTTTGTAATTCTCCTGGTGTAGCACAGTGTATCCACATTTCCATCATAAATGCCACAGAAAAGACATACTACATACCCAGTGTTCTTTTTAAATGTTGAGTTTTACTAGAGCTGGGAGTAACTTAAGGTGAGTGAGCTTTCCCTGGAGGTGGTCCATGTCAAGGCCTCTCCTCAGTGGACAGGAGGAAACCAGAAGAACGGGGACAAGTGCCCAAACAAACTTTGCAGAGAGTGACAACGTGTGAGGGGGGCTCTCACTCAGCAGTCAAGTTTGATTGAATTAATTGTTCAGGTATGTGGCAAGGTGAAACTTGGTAGAGAGCAGAGAACCTGGATGGATGTGTTTAGCTGCAAAGAGGGTCAAAGGTATAAGGTTTGGGGGAGGCAAAGATAATCACACAAGGTCAATTAATAATGTCTGTGGAGTGCTGGAGCAATTGGGTAAAAGGGAGGTGCAAATCTATGTCTTAATACAGTTGGATCTGTAGTATCTCTGTGCAGCCTGCTGGGGTAAGTGTTTGGTTAAACGATGCTATAGGGCTTGCGCTTCACAGGGTTTGCTGAACCCTAGAAATGCAGTGACATTCACTTTTACACATATTGTGGTGAAAGGGGTATTTACATCCTTTCCAACACAGAGAATCCTCTCTGATAATATAACTTGTGTTGTGTCCAAAAGAAACAGCAGAGAGAGAACAAATTGCATAGCGTAAGAATGAGCCATAGTACAAGGGGGGGAAAGTTCTGTGGGAGTGTTTTCTAGCCAGCATTGACCTGAGCAAGGGCTGGACTGCCAGTGCCCTCCTTCACAAGAAAGTGCATTATGTTTCTCAGCTGCCAAGTCCTTCCCCCTTTCACCCTGATGAATTTCTCATGCGAAGTTGGAAAGTTCAGTGGGGTGGATGGAGCCAGATCCCTTCCAGAAAGCTGTACAGCTTGGTGACTGGATAAGGTGAGACTTGTAGGTTTAAACCCCCATAAAGAGTTGAACCTGACTTGCTGCATCACTTTCTCAGTGCTCTAACTGCTGAGAGAAGGGAGGTATAATGCCCCCCTTCCTCCAACAGTGCCTCTGAGAGCACTTTTATTGCCTGAAATTCTTGCACACCCAACAGACCAGTTCTGTGAAAACAGGGGCATGAGCCAAGCAGCTTGGTGTAGATTGCCAAGGGAATTCATGACTGCTGGTGTGCTGTAAATGCCATGCCTAGAAAAAAAAAAAAATGAGTAGAAATCATAAATCATGTGGGTATTTCTAATATGTTACCTCTTACTTTCCTGCTTTGTTGTTTCTTCTACTGTATATTGGGAGGACCGTACCTCACAGGGGACCAGGGAGGTTGCACTGGCTCGTTGAATGAGAGCATGGATTTCTGATCCATGACTTAAAAGAACCTTTCTGAATGTTGGAGATTCCTCTCTGAAGTTCCTCAAGTACAGATCTATGTAGTCAATGAAATGTAAAGACAATCTCCTCATCCTATAGAAAAGCAATGCAGGACTGCAGTCCCACCACTGTGGAAAAGCAGGGAGGAACTGTGCAAAGTGTGCTACCAAACAGCTGGTTTGGGCTATTCTGGACTGCCTGGGGACATCAGTACTGAACATGTGGGTTGGTGGGATCACCTTCGTGTGAAACCTCCCTGTTTCACATGTGAGGAGCTCTGGGTATTGCCCTGTAGGTGGAAGCTGAGACATGGTGGCATGAGGAGCAAAGCAGTTTTCCTAAGGGATCACAAAGTACTCTTTGCAAGCTTTCACCAGGGTCTGCACTGACCTGGGAGAACACCACTGGTCAGGCTAACTATGGGAGAATAGAAATTTAGGATGAGTTTCCTTGAACTGAGTGTGTGGGGCCTCTGTTTTGTGTACCTGTACTGGTGTAAACCTTGAGTCAGCAGAGTCACTCCTGATTTGTATGTGCTGAAATGTTAGCAGGATCCTGTCCAGTGCCCTCAGCACCCTGCGCTTGCATGGTCTTTTCCTCATTAAGCATGAGGTTTCTCTGAGGTGTGTTCTAGGTCATCACGAGCTCTCATTTAACTTGTAATTGAGCACACATTTGTCCTGGTGCAGGATTTTGCCTTCGCTATGTTCAATGACCTTCGACTGATCTAAGGATTCCATCCGGGTAGCTTTGCAGTCTAACAGAGCAAAAACTGAGCAGCTTCCTCGAGCGGTGCCCCTCTATGTGCATGTGTTTACACACATGTGTCGTCTTTCTTTCCAGTTCCTTCTCTCCCTCCTCTTTTCCCATTTTGTTCTGCTTTGCATTTTATTTGCAATGTGTTGTCCTGTTGTGAGTATTGCTCATGCATGTTGAGTTAAGGTTCCCCAAGGAGTCTGTCTGGCGTTGAAAAATTAAAATTAACTTTTTTGTTTTTCACACTCTCAAAGCCCTTTATTATAAGCTAGGGTTTTTGCTCCAGGGTAGTGGGATGTTGGGAAGAGCTGAAATATGGCACTGCTGAGAATCAATTAGTATAAAAACTGCACTATACCCAACTGCGTGCTGATTATCCCACCCCCAGAGGCAAATGTGTTTTGCAGTTTAGGTCATAAGTGAAATAAGCACGTCGAATCTCATTCTAACATGTCACTCTTATAGACTTTCTTCTCCACCTCGATGCATTCCTCTAGATGTGTGAATTGTGTCCTGTTGAGACCTGGGCAAAACATGTCTGGAAAGAGCAGCTTGCTCCCTTCCTCTCCTCTAGAAAATAAGGGAATTGGCTTGCAAGTACCAAACCAATTTATTTCAAAGTGTTTCAATTTGTTGGATGGCAACAAGGGGACTTTGGTGCCACTCCAGTGAGGAAGGTGGTATCTCAAATGTACAAATTGGACTTACTGTACATGAGGGACCAGAGTCTGTCCTTTCTGCTCACTGCAGAGATCTGAGAGATGTCTTGCACTTCCCAGGCATGTGCTTTCTTTTCTCTAAGAGTCTCTACAACACTGGCTTTGTTTCCACATTTAAATGTTTCACACACTAAATTGAAGAACCAACTCTGATTCTGGTTATGAGGTGATCTTAATTAGTTAAGGAAAATAGCAGCCTCTCTGCTGTTGAATTCCTTTGCATGTCCCAAGGATACGGTAATGGTTAAATATCCTGCCAGACTGGAGGTGAGCAGCTTTCAGGGTTTGTTGGATTCAAGAAACAAACGAAGTGAGGAAGCCTTATCATGATGCTGCTGTATGTAACCAAAGGCTCTGTCTTTTGTGGCCTCTGATCCTCTCCAACTATTTGCAAAACTCGCTTTCTGTCCTTGGTTATCACTATACTTTGGCCAGGAGACGAGAGATCTCACTTTTACTGCAGAGCACCCAGCTCTGTGACACCTGGGCCTAAATGGCAGGCAAGGAACGAAAACTGTGGGAGGTCCTGCCTTCCTTTCCCCTGTGTCCAGTTCTGTCTACCCAAAACTGTGTCCTAATTCACCCTTTCTTCCACAGGACACGCTATACACCCTTGTAAAACATCTTGATAGGTTTGTGGTACAAAAATGTGTGATATAAATCCAAAGGGTGATCTTTAATGTAAGGCTGTAAAATGCAGGCAGGGCCCATCCCACTTTGCCTCTTACTATTTTCCCCTATTCCTCTCGTAGGCACCTGCACAGCATCAGGGAAAATTGGATGCATGTCCCTTCCAGAACAGTCCCATTCCAGATATTTAGTTTTGGGGAAGATGAAGCTCTGCCTCCCCATGGGGAAACAAATTCAGCTAGCCATGCAGTGCAGGGTGGGGGTAATGCCAGCGTGTTGCATGACAACTGCTTGACAGTGCTTCCTTCTCGCTTCACCTATTAAATGTTTAAACGAGCTCCAAAGCCTCGTGCTCTGCCCTGAGCTTGTGTAACACCAGGGAATGCCTCTTCTTCCGACCAGCCAGGTGAGCCCGTGCTCTAATGTACAGCTGTGGCAACTGCTCTTCTGCTGTGGATGTGAGCAATACCACCTGATTCTCTACTGGCCAGACCAGAGCAGCTCTTGGGCTGCAAAAAGAATCTAAAACTCCGCACTGCTCGTTCTTCTCTTTGCCATAAAGTCACTTGTGCATAGTTGAAGCAAACTTCTTTGGTCTGGGTTTCATTTCATTTTGCAGCTACAGGGAGAGTCACAAACTACTCAGATTACGTACGGCAAAAGCGAGTAACTTTTCGCGGTACACATTTGGGACTATTCTTGTCATGTGCGATTGCGAGCAGAGCAGGAGGTGCCGGAGCCCCCTCTGTCCGCGCCTGACCCTTCCAGTTGGAGCAGGGTTGTACGTGGCACTTCCAAGCGACGTGTTTCGCACCAGGCAGCGAGTTCAATAAGCCTCTGAAATTTACGAGATGCGAACGGATCGTACGGGGGGTCGGGGTTTGGGTTTTTTCTGTCTCTTTGTGGCATTGTTGGTAGAATGCGTTTCCCAAGCCTCCATCTGCAGGCCTGTTTATTTTCCTTCCTCTAAACCTTTTCTTTGTAGGGCAAGATGGAGAACAATGGGGAGCAATGGTCTGAAACTGAGCAAAGCGGGGGAAAAACTAGGCTAGACGTCAGTAGCAGTTTCATAACCAATGGAAATGAGCATGGGAGCATTTGCCCCTGAGAAGAGACTGAATCTTTTTTCATCAGATTCAAATGAGGCAATGCAGAGGAGGCGGAGGAATCTATTAAAATTAGAGGGGGGGAGAAAAAGGGATTTGCTGGCATGACTCGGGCTGGAGGAACTCTCACAATCTGTCCTGCCTGTTAACTCGGTACAGATTTAAGACTTGATTATAGGGTATTTCCTATTAGAAAGGCTTCAGCGTATTGTCTTCCTTACTCGCATGTACAAGGTCACCTGATTTATTAGAACCTCAGGCGCTGCCTAACCTTTGAGGGGGCATGTCTGGAAAGAGCAGACAGCTGTGACAGGGCTGGTGTGAGCATTTAAGCTGAGCATTAATTGACATTTGCAGTGTAGAAAACAAGAGCTTTGCCAAACCCAGCCTGAATGTTGGCCATGGCCGGAGACTTGCACCTGGTCAAGTTACAGTGCAAAAATTTGTACAGTGCTACTGTTAAGCAGTTGAGCCCCGATGGCTCTATTTAAGGCTTGTACTTATTAAGTAAGTGGAATAACATGTTGGGTATGGTGGTAACTGTGCTCCTCTCTGGCATTTGAATTTAAACTTGGATTTTGTTCAGGTTTTTGGTCAGGACCTCAGCTGTCTGCAAAGGGGAAAAGTAGGACTGTGATAGTGGTTCTGATGACTGCTGGGAGCAGAGCTCCACCTGACCTTGGGATTGTCCTTAGATCTACACCAGCAGATTTCTAATGTGTTTTCTTCCTCCTCAGCTATACCTCCCCCACCTTTATTTCCCCCTCTGGTCTAAATGGGTAATAGAATAGAATGGGAATTACCCTTGGGTAACCTTCAGGAAGCAGAATGCTCCTCTATTGACATAGCATTTATAAATGGATTTATAAAGCTATGTGAAGGCTGCCCCTAGTGAAGGGGTCTGAATTCTCTAGTGGTGCCCACTGAGCTCATCCAGGGATGCACTGGCACTAGACCCACTCGGGAGCCTTGCCTGCTTCTGTTGTGAAATGGTCACCCCTGTACCTCTTTGCCTCAGCTCTGAGGAGCACACCCTGGCCCAATAGAAGTATCCCCATGAACCATATGTTCTGGCATTTTCCTGTTCCAGTTACTCCATGGATAATAAATAGCAATGGTAATAAATAAAAGCATATGCTATAGACTGAAGATTATGTATGACCCATTTTCCAATGGCAGTATACAAGTTTTAGTACATGAAGTATTTTGTATATGGCTTAGTTTCTTCTTTGTAATCTCATGAAATGAGGCTCTCACTAGTGCTAGCTCCAGGATGGCTCCAGGCTGCAAATGCAACACTATGCAATACCATCCTCATAGAGCAGCTCAAATATAGATGCAATAGTCATACGCTCTCCTGTGTTTCGCTGAGGTCCTCTGCTGAGCTGTGTGTGGGGAATATGAACATGTTTATCATGCTCTAGGGCTTGAACTAGTTTCATGTGAAGCCAGTTGGGGTGTACCTATGGAATGCAGCTCATGTATGCAGCTGAAGAATATTCTGGTCAGAGTGAAACAGGCTTCACTGCATGAAGCAGTGAATATATCTCTATCTATATACCAATATACATATGCGCGTTTATATATATCTCAAATCCAATTAGTTCTCCATGCCTAACTTTCTCTCACTTGAGCTATGAAACAAAATGATAGTGCTTCACATCTACTGAAGCAGAACTTCTTGTTTCAAATTCAGTGAAGAATGTCTCATTGAGTGAAAATGATTTGGCATGAACTAGTGAGCTTGTTTTCAAGAGAAATCTTCAGTTTTATCAGCTGTCTGTTTTGAAGCTTCAATGCTGAGTTAAAGTCTCCTAAGCCAAAACCAGAGATTTGGTAGGTTAAATCGATTTGCTCTTCAGTAGCAATAAGAGACTAACAAGACAAGAGAAAGTAAATGTCATGTTTTTAATGCTGATTTGAACAGTATCCCATAAAGTCAAAGCACCAAACGTTGGGTCTCCTCCAGCGAAGTCTAATGGCACTGAGTTAGGAACCTGCTTGAACACACCTTTGTTTTCAGTATTCATCGCTGAAGGGATACTCTGGATGGTCACGCCACCTGTGGATAGGTCAGATTGAACAAGTGAGCTTCTCAGGTGAATCAGGATCTTGCATCACTGATGCAGTTGTCCTGTGCCTAGCAAATCTTTTCCTTGCAATATATAGGTGGCCTTCATGGAAGGCTCTTCTGCTTATACAGAAGCTGTCTGCTCTGAATAATCTTCCCTGAGGAGTTGGAAAACCTGTGCATTTAAGAAGAGGACAGTGAAATATCATTTCTCAGGCCTACAGGCTGCATACCTTAAGGACAGATTGGAAAAGCCAACATGGGTTTGATGTCAGCTATTCTCACTATTTAACTCGGTGGATTTACCTCAGGTTAGTACAAATGTTGTAGGGGAGGGGAATGGCTTCACTATGTGCATTGTGGAAGGGGAAGACTTTGTTCAGATGTCCAGGAAGACCCTCAGAAATAAAATATGTGAAGGAGAGGTGGAGACACCAGACTGGACTACTTTGGCTTATGCACTTAGAGCTGGCACGAACAGGTCTGGGACTGGTATGGTTCTTTCTCCAAATGGCTGACATATCTAGAATATTTCTGGCTGTCCTCTGGCTCAGCCTAGATGAAGGTACTCTTCCAGGTTAATAGGACCAGTGGCAGAGAATTGACAAAGAAGCTTTGGAGCGATACAGTTCAGGGGAGAAAGGCATGTTCATGGCTGCATTCTATGAACAGTAAAGATGCTTCAGGCTTCACTTTAAAAATCTGCGTGCTCAGGGAAATTGCATGATCCAGGATCATTATAAAAGGCAAGAAGAAAATTCCCAGGGATAACTGCAGGTGAAAAAATAACCCTGTGTTTGCCCATTATTGGCAGACTTGAGAGGGAGGTGGTTGGTTTTTGTTGTGGGTTTTCTTGTTTGTTTGTTTGAGAAGATGATGCTAAACCACAAGCCCTGGCTCGACAAACATTTCCATTAGCAAAATCCAAAATTTCTGAAGAGCATTCTCAGGTGCACCATGGCAGCTGGTTGCCTTGCCTTACAGCAGAGCACAACAAATACTGGCATTTATCCCAGCTGTGAATCGTTCCAGTTTGGGAAGGATGCATTTCATAATATTGAAGTTAACTAACTGGAAGGCATCAAACACTTTGAATTGGTTGTGTCAAAACATTTCATTCCGATATTCAGCCAAGCTGAAGTGTTTACATGTTAACAGATTGAGTTGGTTCAAAAAAACAACCACAACACTTTGGCTTGTTTGGTTTCAGTATAATTTGACAATGTCGGAGTTGCCAGTGTCATAATCTCTACTTTCCATCTATGGAGCATGCCTGCTAGCCAGATCTCACATGTTCAAAGGCCTGAGTCCTCTGAGTGAAAATGACTCACTCGGAGGAGTCAATGCAGCTTGGCACTCGTATTTTTACAAAAATCTCCATTTTCTGCTCAGATGCTTAACTTGCTAACTTATTCCACTAATTGCAATATCCTGTTCGTATGGGCTCACTCACACAATCAGAACAGCAGACTTGCACACAGTACCCATGGTAGCTGATAACTGAAAGAGCCAGAGGAAAGCTGTATTTTTCCATTCCTGCTGGCATTTGCATCGCAGCAGTCAAAGGTTTTGCACAAAGTTGACTAACCAGAAGTCTTTCTGTATGATGGTTTGACTTTTTTGGATATGTATTGCTGGATGAAATAAGAAATCTCTTTAGGCTGGTAACTCATCTGTTGCAGTGTCAATTCCAGACACTTCAGTGTGAGAGCACATAGCAGGCAGATAGATGTTTAGCTGCTCCTTACATGGCAACATCACTTTTCCGAGAAGGCATTTTTCACAGTTGAGGTCAGACTGTATTTAAGCATTTTCCCCAAACTTGGCACTACTGTGAAAAATAGAGCTGGCAATGTCCATCCTATGCATCCTGTTTTCCTTGTCCTTAGTGGCCTCCTGTGACCAAATTCAGTCTAATAAAGCAAAGCCTTAACTTTATTTAGTTTTTGGATTGGTAGCTTAGAAAGTTCTTCTCCTGTGGGCATTTGCATCCTTTAACTTTGCTTCTGGAAAAGTATCTTGCATTTGCACCAAGGTTATGTTTTGTGTATGTACTTACTACAAGTTTAAATGATGTTATAGTTCAACTTAGCTATGAAAAAACAAATTCAAATACCAAAACACACATAAGAATCTGCTAGGCCACTTGTGAGAAGCGTTCTGGAGCTAAGTGCTGGATGGAAGGCTATTTTAAGTTTTAAGAAACTAAAGCTTCAGAACTCCATTATGATGCTTTTAACTCGGTTCGTATTTCCTATCATATTTATGCAGCACGGTAAGTGGTTTATTTGTTCCTTTGCAACATTCCCCCCACCTCTTGAGCAATGGTCAACATTTTAGAGTGCTATTGATGCTGCTATCCTGCTTTTCATTATTTTTAGTGCTTGAGCACACTACAGTTTGGCAAGACACAGATAATCCAAGGTAACAAGAGAAATGCATGGAAATTAATCTCTAGTGTTTGGCTACACATTGAGTGCCCTGAAAAGGGGAAAACATAAAGTTTGGCCATAAGCTATAGATGCTTTTGGCCTGAAGGAAAAACAAACGGCCTCATTCTCTGGAAGAGGAAATGTTGGGGTAGTGCACTATTCAGGTGAAGCAAAACTAAATAGAGTGTTAAGATTTAGATCACAAGCAGCAAGAGATCAAACCTTGTTAGTTCTCAGAAGAGATAATTAGGAAGTGGTCTAACAGTCAAAAAAGCTGAGACTGTCATTACAACATAGGGCGTAAGGCTGTTAATACAAAAATTAATATTAAAAGGAAGTTTTGTGTTGTGTGTTTTTTTTTTTTTTTTAAATCCTCTGAAAATGCAGATTCTTCCTGAACTTACATTAACAGTTCCACATAACGAACGTTTTTGTTCAGGGCTTCAATCTCTTTCATCTCTTTCTCGGTGAGGGAGAAGTCAAAGATCTAATGGAAGGAGATGTTAGGAGTAAGTTAGCATTTCTTGTCATAATCAACATTCATATGTTCCAGATCTCAGAAGTACAATCCCCTCTCCTCCCCTCTGCCTTCCCCACAAATTCATACTTGCTTGACTTTATAGGAAAGTCTTAAGGGCATGAATAAGTCGCTTTTGCCTACACTCTTTGGCAAGAAGAGAAAGGCAGTCTGGCAAGTACTGCGCCACCAGCTTTGAAAGCAATACATTGGCAGGGAAAGCAGGGAGCAGTGTGGGAACTGAGTGCTGCAAGGGACGCAGAAACAAATGCTTCATCTTATTTGGGTGTGGTAGTCAAGCCAGATGCATTCTGGTTGGTGTGGTTATAAGCATTTCTGGCAAAGCTGTATGCAGGAACCCTTCCCTAACAAAGCTGCCACATACCTGAAGACTGGGCAGAACAAGTCAGTCATTCCTGAACACCTACAGCCAGCACCCTTGGGCTGCTGACCTCCTGAATTACTTCATCTCGCTTGTGCTGCTCACTGCAGCAACTGGTGCTCTGCAATACACTACCAGAGGGAATTTTAGCTACTCCAGAGGGTTAAAAGGCACCACAGTTTCCTCTGCTTTGCTCTATTATTGTCATGTCATGGTACCATTAAGTGATGGTGACAAAAAGCATCAAATGTGGCAAAGCTTGACAGTGGCCAAGCCTAATGTCAACAGAAAGAAATGGGAATATTGCCTTCTATGGGGGCTAAGCCAATGTAAGTGGATTCATCCATGCACCACTGGAGAATGAATTTACCTGGAAATTCTCTCTGATGCGTTGTGGATTGAAGCTTTTTGGGATGACCACTACCCCTCGCTGGATGCTGAAACGCAAAGCAACCTGTGCAGCTGTCTTGTTGTACTTTTTGCCAATGGCATTCAGCACAGGATCCTTCAGTAAAGGAGGGGAGGACACATTTACCCTGAAGAAAATTGGAGGGGAAAAAAAAAGAAAACAAAAAAAACCCTCCTTATCTTTAATGTCAAATCATAGAGGCATCGACTTTTTTGTGGACAGAATACTGCACCTTTTTGACATGTACTGTGAAAGATGGGGAAAAAAGCTTTGGCATTTAGGTTGGCGGGCTGTCAAAGGCAACTTCCTAGTGATGTCCTAATGTTGACATAGTTTCTACTTCCTCACCTAATCCTCAGCGCTCCCAATTACAGACACGTGCTTTCTGTTAGAGGAGACCTAAGGTGACCTCCTGTACAGACACCTGGCATTTTTTGATGACAGCATGCAGCAGGAGTGTTGCAAGTTTACAACAGTAATATTTAGACTGAAGCTCAAAACTACTTTGAGAAATGGGGACAAAGGTATTTTGCACAGAGACCCATCAGTGGAGAACTATTATTCTTTTCCTGGATATTGTCCTTCTATTAGAAAATAACATGGGGACTTACCATGTTTCATCCCTTGAGGTTCCCAAGGGGCTGTACCCAACAATAACAATGTTGTGTTTTCTGCAAAATTCTAAGAGCTTGGGTTGAGTGAAATAGGGATGGCATTCGACCTACAAGAGTAATGTAGAAAGAATGATTAATCAACAGGACCGGATACAAAAGCCGATGGTGTCCCAATATTTGTGAGAGCTACAGACCAGGTGATGCTTTCAGGAAAGGATACCTATAAGTTAAGGAATAGGGAGACTCAATCTGTGGTTACTGTTCTAATTGTACATTGCGGGGTGATGGGTTTATTTTTTTTTTTAGTGGACAATAGATCAATCAACATCTAATTTTGCTGCAGGGAATTTTTATTGGCCCCTAGCAGAAAGGTGCCAATAAATTGTGGGGGGCGGGGAATGGAGGTGAGGGAAGCTCACTAGAGAAGTAGGCTGAGAAGGCAACCCATCTCATGTGGGTCAGATCTCTGTTTCTCTGCCTCTTACATTCAGGGTGACTAATTTGATGTTGTTTTTAGGGGAAGCGTTGGCATAAGCTGTCCCATATAAAAAGGTGAGGGGGGGGATATGCAAAAGGTGAGACATCTCCATGACGGTTATGACCTTGTTACAAGCTCTGCCCTCCCACATTGCAAATACTGTGCATCATTCCCTTACGGGCAGGGATTTTCTGTCTGCGTTCCCAGTCTCTGGGAAAGGGATGTCTAGAAGGTGACAGAGCAACCACTGTTTGCAGGTAGTTTGTAGTTAGCTGGCACATCTATGCTTGCTGGCGAGCTGCCCTGAACTGGGCTTAATCTTGTGCTTGGTTTTCCTTGACTCCAGGGAGCAGCAGCAATGCTTAGTGCAGTCTTAGGGGCATGGCAGAAACAGCAATTGCATTTTGCACCTGCTGGGCACGTTAATACCAGTGAAGGGTGCTGGCATTTCCTTCTCTCACAGGCTGCCTTTCCCTGCAGCCAAAGACAGTAACAGGCCTCCCTGCCCTGCCCCATGTCAATCCCAGCCCTCCAGGACATGTGCTGAGGGCGGGAAGTTGGTCCCACTTGGTCTCTGGCCTCTCCTCTGATTCTGCTAATGCGGATATTTGTTTTGTGCCAGATGAGTTAGATCTTCCCAGTGATTTCTAGGAAATGCAGTGGGCTGCCAAATGCCAGAGTTAAAGGTATTGAGCATTCAGATGGGTCACTACCACTTATCGCCTTCTCTGAGCCCCACTACTGTAATTTACCTTGGACGTGCCTGTCAACTTCATGGGCTCGTTCAGCTCAAGTCTGTTGCTTAATGGGGTCTCCTCTTCAATTTAAGTTTTCCTCTAACTCTTACTGATGTCTTACAGGAAAGGCACAAGAGAGCAGGTACAGGAAAACTAGGAGTTTCTTCTAATGGCTTTTAAACTTGGGAAGCTTAGGGTGACTCAGGATCCCTGATGCTTAGGGTTGGGTTGGTTTGTTGTCAGCTGAGGTGGACGTGGCTTCCTTGAGGACTGGTTAGCTCTGAATGGTTTGTCTTGGGAATTTTTTGGACTTGAAGTAAGGTACATGGCAGAGACTTAAGATCTGTATTGACTCAGTGTTCAACCTTTTTACAGAGCTTTGGCACAAAAGCATCAGTTTTACAGTCCCGGAGCAGGAACTGAGGAGAGTGATCATTTCAGCACCTTCAAATATTTATCTTCAGCCTAGATAGGATAAGTAATATTCTCAAGCTGGAAATGGAAGTGTGACAGTATGGAGGGCAGCATCTGTGGCAAAGCGTATGTCACCTTTCTGCACATGGTGCTTAGACCACATGTTGCCTCTGCGTTCCATACAGAGCAGTGGCCCTATGGCAGGCACTGCTCCTGGCTTGCAGTCGTACCTGGTTGCTGACAGGTTTGTACTTAAGTCCTGGCTTGTTCAGGATCATCTCCAGCTGCCTGCGGTTGAAATTGGATACGCCAATAGACTTTGCCAGGCCTGCATCTTTACATGCCTCCATAGCCTGCAAAGAAAACAAAGACCAGTGGAGTCCCACATGTTGGCTTGATTCCTTGGAGCTTGTGTTTTAGAGATAGGTGGAAGATAGTCTGTTCTTGAGACTGCAGATAATCCTTCGCTGCAGCGGAACTAACAGGTCTATTAGCATGAGGGCTGGTGCCACCCTGCTATACTAAACTCCATTCCCATGTAAACCTGCTTTCCAGACGAAATCCTAGTGTTTTATACCTCCTGTGAGGGTAGAATTTGTCTGGAGAGCAGAAAGATTAATCTGAGATATAGATACTTAAGTGCCAGACATCTGGTTTCAAAGAGTTTTCCTTAATTTATGCTGCTTTAGCACTGCCTCAAAGCTGGAGAAGGGGCAGTCAACAAAGCAGATTGCTTTCCTGGTAAGTCAGTTTATTCCTTTTGATTGTACGACAGTTTTTCTTATGAAGTCTCTATCCAGTGAAATTCCCTAAATATCTGGCAAGGCACATCACAGAAAATTTCAGTACAGTATAAGGTAGAAAAAATAAAAAAGGGGGGTGGGGTGGAGAAGAGAGGAATTCTAGATATTCTGCACTTCAGACAAATCCTAATAGCTGAGAAAGTCTTATGAGTACTGGATATGAATACATGCCCTGGTCTTCATTAACTTCATCTGCTGGGTTGTTAAGGGGAAAGAGGGTCCTTCCTACAGTCTTCCCCTTTGCTCCCAGAAACTCTGCACACAAATGATTCAGTGACTGAGGCAGAGCAGACCCCACCGTGGAGCTGGATGCCCCTCCTGAAGGTTTTGTTACTCCTTTCTGTCTCACAGGGGCTGAAAGCAGGGAGGTAAGAGGCACCACGTATTTGATGACCTCTAGTTGGCCTCATATGCTTTGTATCACTCAGTGACAAGTCAGCAAATATAGTCATCTGGAGCCATTTTTGCCTGCTTGCCCCATGCTGAGAGTGAAATGCTCTGGATTGAGTTTAGCCAGTTTTATTTAGAATGATGCTGCTATTTGCAGGCACTCACCACCACCTATTTTTCTCATAGCTTCTTAGCTGAAGAGAGTGACCTGCTACAATATATCCTTTACAATAGGCACCAGCTTGAAGTTAAAAAAAGATAACCGTGTTCGGACAGCTGTTGCTTTCAACATTGGAGCAACTAGCCTGCAAAAGAGAGTAATCGACTGGATCGGCCAAAGACAAGGGTAACATAAACAGCGAACATGGAAGTCCCCGTTTCCCCCCGTGACCCAGCCTGGATGGCTGCCAGGGAAAGCCCAAGCCCGCCTCGGGCTCTCTCCGCTCCAATCTTTCGCTCAGAATTTCCCCCATTGTCCATCTTTATCTGCTGCACTTCAAGTAGAGCTAAATTGGGACACAACTATCCAGCTCTGGATGGTGTAAGCTGAAGTGGAGCGTGTAGTAGCCCACATTATCTCTCTTGGTATGAACTGGGCTGAATTAGTGATGCTTTTGCAGCAAACCTGGTGCAGAAGGAACGCTGACCAGCTTTGGCCATCAATTAAAGTGTGGCCAAAGCTTTGAAAGGCAGGAATGTGAGGAGATTGCTGATCTCACCTTCTGCTTCACCTGACATCCTGCAGCTAAGTGGCAGTAGGCTTAAGCAGACATTTGGCTATAGGACTAGAGTCCATCACAAACAAATCTAGGATGTAATCTTTCAGGCAAATACTACTTCCCTCCAAGTCTTCTTGGCAGAAAAACCTTGCATTCTCATCTGATAATTAAATTTAGAAGTGAGTGATCTTGTTTGGGGGTTTTTGTGGTGTGGGGTGTGTTTTTGTTGTTGTGCCTTTTATTTTTTATGATGAGCTTTAGGGCAAATTCTGTTTGTGTGTGTGTTGTTTGTTTGTTTTTTTTCTTGAAGGTGGAAAGCTTTTTTTTTTTTTTTTTTTTTGAGGAGGATCCAGTCACTTCTTAGGGCTGCAACTTTCCCCTGCTGTAAAGATCTGATGAAGAGGTGAGATTGGTAAAAACCTGCAGACATCTCAACTAGCAAATGGAGAGTGCACTCTCTGAAGGAAGGAATATGGATGTCAGATATTTCAACAATGTTTTATTTTGTTATAAAAATAATCAAGTGATGGCAAGAAGCAATGTCCTTAGGGACAGAAGTAAAATTTATCCATGGAGCTAGTAGAATTTGATCCATTTGCCCTGTCATATGCCTCAGCTGTGCTTATGAGGGTCACAAGTAAAACTGAGAATGAGGATCTGTGTTTTTTAAAGCATATATGGATGGCTGTTGTGTTTGCTTACCTCCCAAGTGGCACATAAGTCTGTCTCATGGTAGATAAATTTTCCATTTTCATCTTTTGGGTAGATTGCATCTCCAGGCTGAAAAGTAAAACCACGCTTTTGTGCTTTGAAGAAAAAATTTCACTCTTCAGAGCAAAAATTTTTCCACAGACTCTTCTACTAACAAACAAAAAAAAAATTCAAAAGCTTTCTAAAACACCCTAAGTTCAACAGGTCATTCATGCTGGGCTTACCACATCCTCCACTGCTAGATCATCCTTGGACACACTTCTCAACTGTCACATGAGCACACACTTAGGAGTTCCTGGATAGCCTTGGTTTTTCAATAAACTTTTGACTTTTATGTTATGCATCCTTAGGACTAGTCTACTTCCAAAGGGCTGGGTACCAACCTGTATTCTCTTCCACTCCTTCCCTCCTCTTTTCCTAGCCCTTCCCCTAATCCTGCTTGTGTCCTAGGCACCTGGGAAGAGCACCAGCTCAGTCCAGCTCCCAACAGTTGAAGGGACCATTTCCAAGAACTACTTAGTAGTAGTAAAAATCTAGAGGTGTAACTATAGCACAGGCCATGACCCTTCTAAGTGCATTATCCTCCTTTCTTTGGGTACAAGGGACTCTTTCTTCCCATCTCTGTACCCCATAAACAAGACTTCAGAGATGAGTTATGAGCTGATATCTCACAAGCACAGCTTTCTCTTATTTGCTGGTCATTTCACTGCCATTGCAGGCAATGCATTAACACCTCTCTCCCCTTTTGTCTGATTGCAGTTTCATTTTTTTTTATTTTTTTTTTTCATAAAAACCCTTCAGTGATGTTTGACATTTGATCTGGCTGCGAACTGTTACATTTCAAAGGCCTGGACACAAGATGTTGACATGGTAACTCCTTGGGAACATACAGCTGTGACTAATATGATCAGTAACTGGCGCCTCCCAATTCAGTCAAGAAGTTCAAATTCAAGGCATTTCATGGGAGAAGTGAACCTAAGGAAAACACAGCCTTAGATTTCAGAGGCCAAAGTCTAAGTTACAGGCATAAGCATGTCTCCTCCCAATGTGCTGTTTTTCCTCAATGAATTCCACAAAGACAACTTGTTGCCTTTTTTGCCGTGTCTTACTGAAAAAATAGTCTTGACTACAAGGAGGTAGGTGGCTGTTTGGTACATTTTTCTATTAGAAGGCAAACTGTTTGCCATCATAACTTGAGGAAAAGAAGCCCTATTTACAAAACCACCCCATGGTATCCCAGTAGAGTCTCCAAGGACTGCAAGCTCAACACATAGCAGTTGGATGACTTTGAGTTTAGGGGATGAGTCTGAATTCAAGACCTTTTTATTCTGTTCCACTTCTAATTCATTAACTCCTGTTCAACATTACTTTTTTTTATAATAGTCAACAGGTAGCAATTACACGAGCTAATTTGGCATTTTCCTCTATTTCTATCACTTGTGTTCTAAAAAGCAAACAAAGTCAGGATGAATGGTGCTTGAAGATGAATTTAACTTGACTGAGATAAGTGGTGCCACCTATTGTGGATTTTCACACTCCAGGGAATTGCCTCCAGGGAACTGCCCAAGATGTTGAAGTACAGTTGCCTCTGCTCAATAGTCTCCAGGCAATGCTTTCTCTGCCAAGCTACCTTCTTATGCAAGGGAGTTCCTGAATGGAAAAACTGTCTGCAGATGGACAAAGTGCTGAGAGAAAGGCAGTGTTTTGATGGCGATTACTGAGTCTTTGAGAAAGTCTTTCAGAAGTTGGTCGCATTTCTCAGCTTTGGGTTCTCATGGACTACACCACACCAGTCATTCCCACAAACACTGTTGTCAGTTGTCTTCTCTTGCAGTTCTCTTGGAGATAGCCATGTACCTTAGACTGAAAGTAAGGTGGCTTCCTACCATGCTGCTGTACAAGCACTGAAATAAGTGGGGCAACACCATACAGTCACTGCCACTATGCAGGGATCGCATCATATCATGTCGTGTTCAAAGTCTGGAGGCACTCCAAAAGCTACCAGACAACTTCCTTGCATATTTAAAACACGGCAGTAGGTAACCACTGAGAGGAAAAGCCCTACTCCTGTTATAATAATTTCCTCACCAACACAGATGCAGGAAGACAGATCTGCACACCCTATCACTTTCACAAAATGGTCTTTGATAAGCGGGCTTTCTCAAGAGAGCAATTTTAACAACTTGTGAATGCCTACTGTATAAACAGAAGGCAATAGGAAGTCAAATAGTGAGGCCATTGGTCTGTTTTGATTTATTCTCTTAAAATGACAAGAAGATACTTGGATGAGACTTGTTCAATGTAAGGCTAAAACACCTGCTTTCCTGCTAGATCACAGAATAATTTAGTTGGGAGGGATTTGGAGATCATTTAGTACACAGGTACTTGCTTACTGATGGATCAGTTGTCTGAGCAGTCCCCTAGAAAACCTGCCAGTGGGTACCAGCTCCCAGGCAGAGGGCATGTGGTGGCCTAGAGGAGGCCTGTAGGTGGAAAGCTTTTTTTTTTTCATTGCAGAGGGGCTGAGCACCACTGCTGGGCTAAAGGGAGGAAGGACAAAAGTCCTGACAGGGGAATCTGTGTGAAGGAAAAATACAGGGAGGTGGAGGATAATGTTGGTAGGTCAGTGAAAAATGTCACCCCAGATGTCAGCCATTCTTGATCTACCCAAACGTGATGGGGCTTTCCTTCTCTGAGTGGTGGTCTCTGAAAAGAGATTCCGCTTGCTCTACCTAACAGCCCATATGAGCGCTTGCACTGCTGGGCTCTACTGGGGCATATTTCTTACTGGTTTCAGAATGGGACCATAACCTGTCTCAAGTTCTTCACTGATTTCCAAGCAGAGACTAGTTTTGCTAGAAAGCTTTTGGGAAGAACAGGAAAGTACCAATGTCTGCGGAGTAGGAGTTTGTTAGCATCACACCTGCACACTCCTCACCAAAGGCAAGCATCGCACGTGGGATGGGTGCATTTGTGAGAAGGAGCAAAGAAAGGAAACCTGTCACCATTGCAGAAGAGGGAGTTTCTTTTTGTATTTGGCACAGAAAAATGTATATTTTTCAGGGAGAAAGCAACTTTTTTTTTTTTTCCTCCCCTCTCAAGGGGGACATGAATGAATCTCCAGGACTGCTACTCCTTTCACAACTCGAATTGTTGATACAGGCCTCAGGGAGTCAGATGTACATTACTTTAAAGCCAGCTGTCTATATCTTTATATTATGAGACAATGACCTTCACTATGTGGAAGAATGAACTACTAGAGAATACAAACACAAGCAAACGGAAACAGGAAATTGCAAGTGGTGGGAAATTTTTAAAAATGTACCCAAAAGGATTCCATACGTGGGATTGTATAAATAAAGTTTTAATATCTGAGTCCAGTTCATCCTATACAGGTCTTAACGGCATATGGCTTCCCTGGGAAAAAGGAACTGTAAGTGTAAGGTGATTGCTTCGTTGGTAAATTGCTTCTTACCTGATCCTTCTGGCAGTTGGGCGTCCATAGTAAAATATAATTTTAATAATCAGAGAACTACCTTCCTTGCAAAAAAGGACCAGTTTGAAGCTTAAGTATCCCACAGAAACAATTACCCAGCTAATTGCCTGACTCTATTCTCTCTAAGAAAAAGCATTTAATTGGTTCAAAACCACTTAAATACATTTTTAATCTCATTCTTCCAATTTCACTATTACTTAATTTGCCTTTATAGCATGTATTTGCAGAGGAAAATTGGAAAGCAAGGTACAAATGGCTGTGAAACCAGAAAGTTTGGGGAGTTGCAAGGCTCATTGCAAGGGAGGCATGCGATGTGAGCTTTTGCATTCAAAGGTTTTGGCTACGACTTGCCCAGAGCCAACAGTACGAAGGAATATCAGGCTTTAACTTTTGCAAGTGAGAGGTGGACAACCCGTGTTTGGGACCAACTGTGATCTAGTGAAGCTGCCAGAGAGGAGCACTGGAGTTAAGGAGATTAAGATCATAACGACGACTTGCCCAGTGGCTTTAATAGTACTGAGACTATTTGGTTTTTGGAACAGAGTAAGGAAATCAACTTTGGTCACTTTTTCCGCTTTCCCTCTCCCCCTCCGAACTCTGCCCCTAGCCCTTCATTGCTTTGTATAACCACTTTCCTCCAGTGACTCCCTGCTCATGCCGCACAGAGCATTAAGATATATGTAGAGCTTCAGCTACAGTAATTCTTCGGCATAGGAAATGTTCAACCCCAGTTAGGAGACTTCTCCTTCCAATAAAGAAAACCCCATATTACAGCTGTTGGCAGCTTTTCTCGCATAACTGATAAGACTCTCTGTGTGGGTAGTGCACAAAAATATATGCATGAAGTATATATCAAAGATTATCTTGCCAAAATGCTATTTTCAACATGGACTGGAAGTGGTAAGGAAGATGCTAGATGGAGACCTTGGTTCAAGCCAACCATGCACTTTTTGGGGGCAATTTTTGCTTTTACCTTGAAAGCCATTGGCAGCTCAATAATGTAAAGGTCAACGTAGTCCAGCTGCAGGATCTTCAGAGTTTTCTCCAGTGTGGGACGCACCAGCTCTGGGGGGTGGCAAGTATTCCACAGCTGGGGAGACAAGCACAGTATCTTTTTTGGGTGCCAGGAGGAACAGTGAGTATCCTCCAGTTGGCACCACACACACACACACACTCTCTTGCCCTTTTGACAGAGCCCATTATGCACAGTGCAAAGACATTGTGGTCTACATCACTGCAAGACAAAGGTGAGGGGCCTTATCCTGTCCTCTGCCAGAGGCAAATATAGAGGTTAAGGCAGGAATCCTTGTCCAGGACTGTCCCAGTGCTGACCCAGTAAAGCCATTACGTATTTGTTTATTACAAGACAGGTTCTTCTGGGTCGAGTATATTGCAAACTCTTGCTCAATGAACTTAGGCAGATTTCTTTTGTTTCCCGAGCTTTTCAAGCATATGCTTTCACTGGAAAACTGTTCCCACAAAAAATCTGTGGTCAGTTTTATGCTTGAAGGCAGAAGCTCAGATCATGTAAGTTAGCTATTGAACAGCCAAGCACCCGGCACTAAGAGAATTTTTTGGTTTTCTCCTGTGGTCATGGATCCTGACTGCTGCCTGACTAGGGAAGTTTTAATTGACACCCAGTCCTCACTGAAAGGTGTATTATTATCTAGTTGCTGTAACACAGGTGTCACTAGTTAAAGCACAGCCTTTTCAACTGCTTCCTTGCGGGGTTATGCCCTGAGGTTGCTATGGAGTGTGCTTAGTTGATTAGCTTTCAGTACTATCTCTAACTGAACTCTGCTGACGCAAGACTCTTGCAAGAATAAAACCGTAGCATGGTAATTAGTAACCAAGAGCTCATTTTAAACTGATTGTTGCAGTTAAAAGAAAACAAAATTAACACACAATAGAGGGTTTAAAGTGTCATTTGTTTGCACACAATAAGCTGGGCTATTTTATCTTCTTTTTTCAATGCACAGAACTGACATATGGAGTCCTGTTGAGGTTTTTGGTACCTTTATTGGCTGGAAAAACCTGCTGTTTGTTGGTATTATCTAGCCAGTTCTGCCAGCAAACCTGGCAGTCACTACATGCCAAGGTGTAGAATGAATTTGTTCTTGAGACATGAAACACTTGAATTGCCATTTTCAGGAGAAGATAGTAATTATAAGTGTCAAAGGACATAGCCTGGGTAAGTTTTAAGGTATTTTAGATGTTTGGGTTTTTTAACTCAGATTATAGTTATTCCCTGGGAAAACCATCTGCTCAGTTCTGCCAGCAGAAACAATGACGTGTTATCTTGAAGTGCAGTTGTACTGAGGACAGCACGTCTGATCCTGCCCTAAGCTGGCAAACCAAAGCAGGGGTTGGCACCTGGAAATTCATACTACACCTTCCCTGGCTGTATGTTGCGAGGCGTGAAGAGTTCATGATCACTAGACAGTGGTTACGTAGGCTGAGGTGTACTGCAGTAAAGGGACCAAGGTGCTGCTCTCAGAGTTTTAAGCTGTTCCACTGGATTTCCTGAAAGCCTTTGGTATGGGTGTTTTTTTAAGCACTTCACATGTAAAATGAGATGCTGTTTTGGACTTGAATATAGGTAAGGAAATGTGTCTGTATACTCTTCATGTTTAGTTTGTTTCGTTACTCTGTTTTAGAAATTTAGTAACCTGAGGTATGTTGATAGCTTAGAAGCAGTTTTTCCGAGCGCCCTTTCTAGTCCAGCTCTATTGAGCTCAGTACTTGCCAGTGAATATACTTCCCATTAAAATATTGCAGAGGTTCTAAAGAAACACTCTTTAGAAATAGTAAACATTTGTACTGTGTTAATACATAGATGCCATGGAAACTTAAGAGTTTCATAACTGTTTTCATGACTTGTACAAGTTATTGTATTATCTACCTAAGTAGAACCCATGTAGATGTTTGAGCAGTCAAAGCTGCCAGCTGGCTTTGGCATTTCAGGACACCACGTTTCCTGGAAATGTTACTTCTAGTTTAATGAAAGAAATATCCTGGGATGAAAGAGGAGACCAAAAAGGTCTTGCTATATAAGCCAAGTGAGATGTTGGCAGTTGATATAAAACCTCTAAAATTTCTGGATGTTGAGCTGCTCTGCCTGATCAGCCAGCCAGCAGCAAGAGCCAAGTGCAAGTGCTGATGATTTCAGCTGGCAGATGCAGCTCGATTGCACCAAGTCACTATTCCAGTAACACTGACACTCAGCAGGGCTCTTCTTGTTAGTCCCTGCTGACGGACCAGCCTTCAATTTGCATCACCTTTGTTTAAGGAAAGATCTGCATGAGGGGCCTGTGTCTGAAGGGTCTTGGGAATTTCTGGCACTTCTGATGTCAGCAAGGCTGAAAATAAAACCAACTTTTGTTGTGCAGACTACCTTCAAGAACGGTCTACTGTATCTACCATGTTTCCCAGAAGATGCAACAGTTCATATCTGTCAGTTACCAATCAGTGGCTGATGTATCTACCAGTGGTGTGATATTTGTCTGTAGTTCGTAAGATACAAAAGTTCAAAAGGTACACAAAGCTGAAGATAAATAAGCCCATAAGCAAGGGACATCCAGTCCCACACCTCCCGGGAAGTTCAGAGCTGCTGTGAAAACGTTCAGTGAAACCTGTGAAAACCCTGGATAATGATGGATTGAATTGGTTGCAGATTGTTTTCCACTTCTGCCTTTGAACTCTTTAAATACCACAGAGATGCTCTAATCAACCCTTAAACATCTGAAGTTTTGTCAATCAGAAAGAGGACACAACGGAAAGATAAATCTACTTGTGTCCCCATCTCACTGTCACAAAGCAGGCTGGAACCACAGGTATTGACTGTCGTGGTATTGTGAGTTACGGCCCTGAGACCTGCCAGATTTGCAGTGTAGGGAACAACTGAACTTACAATCAAGGAATTGAATGAACTTTCACAGGTGGCTCAATGTTTAAGTAGCGCTCATCAACTAGAAAAATCATCTAGTGATTAGATCAGACAACTGAATATAGACAGGCTTAATAAATAAAGTAACTTTGGAATCCTGATAAAATTTTATCAAGAGATGCACTTTAACAGAACCTAAAGGTTTATATGGGAAAATAAAGTGCAAGGGAAGCAGTTGGAAAAGTTGACGACTCAAAATTTTTAGGCCATCTGGTTCTAACCTTTTGGCACAACTTTGTGGTTTTGATTTGAAATATTACTGGTAATTTGCAGTAATGAAACTATAAAACAGTTGAAACAAAATATTTTGACTGATACAAATCAATATGTTGGACATATGAGAGACTGAGAGACTACCCTGATAAAGGTGGAAAATTTGGGGATGTGAATCTTTTCTCAGGGTGGCAAGGTTGTTACCAGTAGAACCGAGCAGGGAACTTGGAAAAGAGTTGCATACTTTACAGATTGGAAATCGGTGTACTTGGAAATTGGTCTTTAGCTGCTGAAAATCCACTTGGTCTGCAAACTACCCAATCCAAAGCTTAGTTTCCCAGATCATAGAGCTTAACAAAATTGTTCACAGTAGAACAAGCCTTTTATCCCATGGGAACTTTCAGTCTAGGAACCGTGATATTTATTTCCAAGGCCATTGAGTAACTTTTAAGGATTACGTCTTATTTGGAAAAGGAGAAAGGGAAAATATTAGGCTGATATGTCCAAAGAAGCACTGCAGGAAGGGGAACTTGAGGCCACAAACTCCATTAGAAACTGGACAGGCACCATGAATTCTCTGGGGCCACCTGATCTTTATTCTGCAATGTGCAGTGAGTTCTCTCTCTTATACATAGGATCGCGTTACTGTAGTTATAACAACTTTTGTCAGACACTTCTTTGGACAAGGGATTTCATTCTCCTAGCAGAGAATCAGCTCTTACAGCTAAGACTTTAAAGTATCCACTTGCTCATGCATTACTCCAGCCTCGTTGCTCTAGAGCAGAAGCGTGATGACATCATCTCTCCAAGTTGATTCATCATCCTAGAACATTTTAATGACAGGTGATACAGTAACTAAGGGTGTAGCTTGATGAGTAAATTTCTGGCAGTAGTACCAATGTAGGCACTTCCTGTTCTTCTGTACGCAGACACTTGCATGCACGTGCTTGCTTCCACCCCTTTCGTTGTGCAATCTCACCGCAAACCTGTACAGGGAATTGTTCTAACAGAAAATAACTCATTTGCAGGATCATTGTCCAGGTCGGGCTCAGTGTGTGACTATACAAATGTGCACGCCAGCACGACACGTGGGACAGTAGTAACAGCTTAAGCAGCACCGCTGAGTGTAGCAACGGTCTAAACTTGCAGGTGCTTACAATAATAGGCAGAATGGATGTTGCATGGTTCCCATTGCTAACAGACCTTTAAACTGAGAACAACAGTGATTCCTGCGCTTAACAGCAAATCTAGTGCTCATGAAGTTATGCGGCATTATGGTAATGCTAGGAAAGAAAAACAGAGGATGTTGGTTCTGGAAGCATGCCAGATGTTGACCACCGGCATTCTTAAGAAAGCCCATTCACAGAAATCCTGGATTTAGTGTAAAAAAAAAAAACCAAACAAACAACTGAGTGCAGCTTCTCACCTTGCCACAGTAAAAAATGTCTTCTCGCTTGATCTTTCCTTCAGCAATCTTCTCTCTGATGGCTTGCCCCACTTCATGCTCATTGAAGTAGACAAAGGCACCATCGATATGGCGGTAACCTGTATCAATGGCAATCTTCACCGACTCCAAACAGGAACCTTTGGGAGTCTAATGGGAGAAGAAAAAGCATAAACATGGTTTCAGCCTTCTGCTCGCCTCTCCTGCAATGCTACGTAGTCCCTGAGATATGTACAAGGTTCACGCTGGAGTTCATCCAGTCTAACCATCCCGTACCTCCACAGGCTTCAACTTCTGAATAAAAATGTGCTGTGCGCTTTTCTTCAAAAATGTCTCAAATGTGGAATTAGACTGGAAAAAGGAGAAAAGCGAAACATTCTCTAGGTGTCCGGGAAAGAGAGAGTACTAGAGTCCTCAGAAAGTAGAAACGAATGTATTCGATATGAAAATTATTTCGGAATTTCTTACCTAGAGATCAAGGGCTTTCTTACAACAGCCATTTGATAAAATCCCTTACTCAAAGGGAAGAGGGCTTTTTGGTTGAGCAACCACCTGACAGATCAGAAGCTGTTTGAATATCTTATGGCCCAGCAGAGCAGGAATTTGGATTTCAGTTCTTTCTCCTCAAATCAACTTACCATTGGTGGTATCACAATCCGAAGGGTGATAGCCCAGGACTGTCTACTGGTATTCCAAGTTCTGAACAGTTGCTTTTCCATGTGGCTGAGAACTAGTAGGTGCTTTAGTGTACGCTTATTTTTATATATATATATATCTATATTTATCTATCTCTATCTTACTGCTTCAGTTTAAGATGAGACCAAGAAACCTCTTAATAAGTCCAAGTGGCATTTTCTTACTGTGTGCCACACTTATGTTTAGTTGTCTTTAAAATTCAGAGTAAGCTTGTTTTTTCAGAACAGTCATAGTTTCCATTAGCCAATGTGGCAAACAAAATACCCATAGGCCAAACCAAGTGAAAAAGCATAAGATTGGTCACTGAAATCTTTGCTGAAATGGTACTGAAAACATCTTATTGTCACCACATTTTGTATAATGAGAGGGCAGGTCTAAGTGGTGGTGGTCGAGGGCTCTCAGTGACATGTGGCAACACTATTCTCCCACCCTTTTCATAGGCATTGCTCTGCTGCGACAGGGACATCTGATTCATTCAAAGGAAAACTGAAATAAGGTGAGTCAACATGCTCTGCTGGGCTGCTGTCTACCAGCAGCAAATGTCAAGAGGTGAATGTTGCTACCTCCAAGTGAAGGGCCAAGACCACACTGCTTCTCCTATGAAGAAAACGGATGCCAGAGACATCTGGAAATGAGACAGGATATGAAGAGCGGATTTCAAGTTTGTTGGTTTTGCTGATGCCAAAGACAAGAAGCAGGACTGGCAATAGGTGCTGTTGGGAAGGATCACTTTTCACCACAGCAATTGGTCTCCCTCCTCTCCCTCCAAGCTGCCCTTTGACAGCAGCTACTGGCTTGGCTGTCTGGGAGTTTGCCATAAAATAAGCAGCTGCTCTCCCACCACCTGGTGAACTAGAAGGTGTGAAACCCATAGCTGCCACAGGACGAAGGACACTGGTCTGCCCCTCCATGGTCATGGAAGAAAGATCTGTGAAGGACTGCTGAAGACACATGGGGGTCAACCTCTCTGTCTTCCAGTCCCAGAGTTGTAGGTTGGTGGTAGGTTGTTCTGGGGTAATGGGACTGTATCCCAGCCTGCTCGCTCTGCTCTTCAGCATCCCGCCTGGGCTGGCCGCTGTCAGACATGACTGGCCTGACTTCTGTTCAGACTCAGGGGGGAACTTTTTGCTCCAGGATGCAGTTCCTAAAGGTTACTTAAAATGCAAAGCTGCTTATGTTTGCCCTTTTTTATCACAGACGTGAGCGAGGGCCTAGAGGCAAAATGGCACAATTTGGCACGCTAAGGTATTTACGGCAGCGATGACGCGATCTTGTCTGCTTAATTGAGAAAGACAACGAAACTCTTGTTTGAATGCTTTGCTGCTTTCGCTGTGGGAGCCTCCCAAAGGCATGCTCGGGCCCTGCCATGGCCCTTTCCTAGTCGTTAGTAGGATGTAACGAAGACCACGGCAGCTAAAAGCCTTTCAGGAGCAGTCAATGGCTAGTTTTCACTCAGGGCACGTTGGGCAGCGTTACAGAAGCACGAGGCACGGAGCAGTGACAACCTCCAACACATTTGCTGCTTTGTCCCTGCCTGAACCTGCAAGGAAGGATTTGAGGAAGGCAGCAGGCAAAAAGCTCTGACACGAGCACTACAAGCCTGCAGTTACTGATGACCGTAACCTCAGTCTCGGCAATGAGCTGCACCAGGCTGCAGCCACAGCTGCAAAGCTCAGGCTGACTAGTACAGAGCAACGGGGCCCATCTTAAAGGTCTTGGGAGCTCAAGTCCAAGTGATGACTAGTTATCCAAAAGAGAAATATGTTTTAAAAAGTGAAATCAGTGCTTTCTGTACGAAACCTGATTTTTCAACCAGTGTGAATTTTAGATCGCTTCAGCCTGTTTGACTTCTACCATCCCAGTGTATGAAAGCAGAACATTTAGAGTAGAGCGACGCATTACCTTAATATTAATATAGATATTTTTTTAAAAAAGGGTTTGTTTTTTTTTTTTTAACTTTTTTCCTTTTGTTGAAGAACCTGAAAATGGCATGCGGGCCTGATCCTAGGATTTCCTCTCTGTTCTTTTTGCAGTCTTGAGAGATTGCATGAATGCGGCTCCCAGTCGTTTCCTGAAGCTGTAAACTAAACCCCACAAAGCATGGAAAAGTTGATTATTGAGTAGCATCTTTTCTCAAATGCCAGGGCCAGTTTTGTCAGTTACAAAAGCAGAAGGAATAAGTGAGGAAGGGTAGAGGCTCACATACAGGGCAACGGCATAGTTGCAGACTTGGGAGGAGGGTGGAACAGAGGAAAATGAGAAAGCTTGCAGTTACTGCAATTGCCTTTGGCTGCATCAGTTAACTTTTGTTAGAGCTGAACTTCTATGTGTTTCTTAATCTTTTGCATGAGACTTACGCACATCTGTACAAATAATCTTGTGAAAGACTCCTCCATCTCAAGGATTAATCTTATTCTTTAGGGGCTTGAGGAGGCTTTTTTTGGATCAAGCCTTGATTACCAATGGCCGGAGGTGGGTTTACATTAAATATAAATGTTTTCATTGCACTAGTTCATTTCATCTGATGTGGTATATTAGTTCTGACAGATTCTGGTCTAAGGTGCTTCATATAAAAATGCAAGGCAACCTAGGGAACAGTTTTTGGAAAATCCTGCCTCTATTGAACTGTCCCAGATGAAGGCCTGGGACATCTGCGAGTCTGGAAACTTTATACCATACGTTTATTTTCATTCTAATGGAGAAACTATCATTTCTAGCATTTCACATATCTAATCCTTCCAAATCCTCAGTAATGGGCTGTGGTAAACTGTGCTGATGAGTTGCACAGGCTAGTCATGTTGTGGTTTTGCCACTTTTTCGAAGCGTTGTCTTAAGTGTCATATCTTATTCCATTGTTTCCTGACAGACTATATTAAAGCTGGATGACTCAGATCACCACTGCTCATCCATCTTTCCATCAGAGAAGCCACAAACCTGGATCTTTCCCCCCTACTCTGCTGCTCAGCCTGAGGTGTTTTAATATCTTCTGCCTTTCATGGAAATAAAGTCTTTAACTAGTGGTGGCCAAATCAGAGATTACCAGCTGAAAACCAACTTTCACTTAAGTGCAGATAGAAGTTTGTGATATGACTGCCCTTATGTCTTGTGGTGTTGTACAAGGGTCGGCACTTCAATCACAGCAGATGATGGCGCCGTGCCTCCAGGCTGCTTGGCCACCGAGCAGCCACCTTTACTCTACCAGGAAAGCCAGACCTCCTCCTCCTTCTTACTGTGGGTTATACTCACTAGCGTACATTATCTACAACGTGGTTGCCCATGCTCTCTGCTCATTTCAGGTAGGCCTTTATTCTTGCACCATTCCCAAATAAGCAGGGCTCATGTTTAGAGCAGCACAAATGCCAGATGAGGTACTGAAATGTCTCAGCGCTATAACCCTTTGTGCTTTGTCAGGAGTAATTCAGGATGCTTTTGCCTTAAGACAAGTCTTTGCTTCTTTATTATTTTTTATTTAAGTGTAGATAAGAGGTATGCTTAGTTATAATTAATGTTTGAGCTTCTAATCAGTGTGCCCTGCAACTATGCTACTTTGATCAAGGACTGCTCTTTTAGAACTGGAAATTTATAACCACTTGTACACTGTAAATCAGATTTTTATCTTCAGTGCTGCTACAGTCAGTCACTAATTTGTGCCAGAAAATGTATTAAATTTATTACATATTTTATGATGAAAGAAAAATTGCTTGGTTGACTGGAACCACTCACTCACTCAATAATAACTAACTCCTTCAATAGCATCTAGACTGTTTTTAAGATCATAGAGTTTAAGGAAATACACGCAATTATTCCCTCTATTTACCTGCTGATTTACCACCATGTGCGATAGATTAAACCAGTATCAGTTTCCTTCAGCTTCCATGGTAAATAAATTTGGTAGAAGAGCAGGGGGAGCAGGTTCAGATTTGCACCTCCACTGAAAGAAAGGAAGAAGCAATTTGGCCCTTTCTCCATAGATGAGGTAGCCAACTGGCCAGTTACCACATTTTATGAACCTGAAAAAGCAACGTGCTTTATCAGTTCTGCCTGTCTGAAAGGGTCTGCTCTCTTTTTCCTCTGAAACCATGAACTTTTTAATTTTTTTAATGTTTATTCCAGACATCTTTCATCACATCCCATTTAGTCAAAAACTATTCTCCCTACCATAGAAAATGTACACCTTCAGCCTTGCTCATGATTGCATGTGACCATGCCACGGGAGAATATTTTTTGTGCAGGCATACCCAAGTAGAACAGTACTTGCTTAGCAGTGTTAGTGGTTGTCTTTCTTACTCATTACTGCTACTTAGTGTTGCATTTCAGCTGCCCACCAATCCTTTTCCTTTTTTTATAGCATCCTTTTCCGGTCAGCAATTTCCATCAGCTTTCCAGCTGATAAAGAGGGATTTCTGTTACCTCCAAAGACAAAGCTAACGGGATGCTTTAGTGGCAGATTGTAAACTTGCAGAACTATGTGAACAACTATCATCAGCACTGCTTTTATAAATGTATCAACATCGCTATTGTCATTTATTCTTTATTAGTGCGTACAGTAAAGGAAAACGATCTGACTTAGGCTCCCAGATTCTGCTCTGCCTCGTTTCATGTATGTGAGAGCTGAGGAAGCAGCACTACGGGCAGGGAGCCGTTCACCTTAGTCCTGAGTATCCAGTCCCTCATCTGGGAATGGTGATCCTGGGAGGAAGAGCTTGAGGTGTTGGGAGAGACAGGGCCATCTCCTGGAAAAATCTGAATGTAGCTGCAGCTGGATTACACAAGGGATCCAAGCTGTGGGCTAAGCGCTCCAGTCCTAACCTATAATTTAAGATGTGGAGCCGCTGTTTAGGAATCTTAGTCAGCTAAATACAGGAAGGAGAAAGTAGGTACATTCCTGGGCTCAGAGCCTCCCTCGCCAGACCTCGGCACTCACACACAGATTCTTATGCAAGTTTCTAGAAGCCCAATTGCTTGTTTCCATTTGCCTGTTTTCCGGACAAACTGGCAAAGGGGACTGTCTTAAGATGTTAGGAACAGAGCATAGAAAACATGTGCACTGAAGGCATTACAGGAAAGCACAGGTTGAGTTTACAAAGCCAGGGGATATGAGCCACACAAGGGTACATTCTTAGAATTGTTTAATCTTGTAAAGGAGAAGCTGTACTGTACACCTCTTTCTTGGAAAATGCAACCGCCAGCACATCCCCTTCTCTCGTACACAGGAAAATCTGGCTGTCATCCCCCCGAAGCATTGGCTGCCACCATCCAGGAAGCAAAACCCAGCAAAGGGATCTCTGCAAAAGCAGGTAGAGCTGAGAAGGGAGGCGGAGAGCACAGCTGAGAGACACGAGTTGCTGTGCTGGCCCAGAGCTTTGCTCTGTGCCGCACAATGCGTTGCTTTATAGAAAGTGGAGGACAGCAAATGCCTCCAGAGAAGACGGGGGGAAAGGAGCTGCTTGCTGCCTCGTGTCACGCTGTGAATGAATGTGGACAAGGGGAGCCTTTCTCCTCCAGCCTGATGTCCTGTCAGTGGCCTGAAGCATGAGTTTTGATTGCCCATACAACAGAAATTAAATTGCATAACCGCAGATTTAGCATTTCTAGAATTCCTGTGACACTGTTATTCTAGGATTTAGCCAAAGCTGTGTTCAGGAAAGCCTTATTATTGTAGCTGGCAGAGGCTGCTGGAGTTATTTTTACTACTTGATTGCAGAATCCTCGGTTTTAGGATCGCCGCAACTTTTCACTTGATGCAAATTCACTTAGTGCAAGCCTAAGCTAAAGGGCTGCTGTGCCTCTCTATCAGCAGCTAGAGGATTAGAGCAAACCAAGCAAATGATGTGCACAGCCGGGTCCCATGCTCGCAGTGCCGGCAGGGTGGACTGGGACAGTTTCCTGAAGAGCTGGAGGACACAATAGCCAGCCCTGGAAAGCACGGACATAACTGGACGGGTGGATGCTATCAAAATACCCCTCAGACAAGAAATGTGATGCCAGGGATGTGCAAGGTACAAGGGGAAGATAAAGCACCAGCTTGTGCAATAACAGAGGAGAAAAAAAAAGGTTGCCAGTAGTTCTTCTACTTCATTCCCTAGAGTTAAAGGGGAGAGGTTTCTGGCGTCAGTTTGAAGAAGTGTTTGCAAAGGCAGATGTAAAACTTGGGGAATTCCACCACCTAGTTAGCTGAACCAACAAAAGTTGGCTTTGTTGAAGCCTAGAGAGGCATTTTCTGCACAGCATTTTCAAGTTTTGACAAATGTGGCCTCCTAGGTCAACCGAAGACACAACCCAGATGTTAGCTTCCTGTATGAACTGTAAGAACATGCTTATGCTGTTCTTTGGAGAACTGCGGGGAATCAGGGACACATGGGAGTGCACAGCCATATTTAATGTATGGAGTCAGTCAGGGATGTTTTAGGAAATGGAGGTTTGTCTGGAAAATTGGGGTCTAAATGTTCTTGCCAAAAAGCATATCTTTGAGTTGTGTTAATTCAGATTACTTACTCGTAGGGGCTCAGGTTTTCCCCTCTTCAACAATGCCAGTGATTTCCTGTCTCACCTTTCGTAAAACAATCTTCATAACTTTTATTTACATAGGAGGGATTTCTCTGGGGCTCTTGAGCAGGGTTAAAAATCCAGCATGTTTAGAAAGCCAGAGAAAAAGTGAAAAATTATATTTTTCTTTTTGTGTCAATATTTGGCCTTGATATTATTGCATTGGTAACAGCTAGCTTTGTCGTTTTTGGAAAAGGGATATATTGAAACAGCTAGCGCTTGTCACTGCAGTACGCAGTTATGGAATGGAAAAGGTCTGCTTTCTGTTTGGTTACCTTTCAAACAAGAACGCCTAGGACTGGTTTTAGGTAGCGCTACTTTCCTACAAGCTTATCTGAATTACCCTTCTATTAACTTTGGATCTGTGCTGATTAAATGCAATTCTACCCTACGTCATAGCCAGATGTGTAGCTCGGTGGGTGATGTTGGCATCTGATATTCGCCACCTGAAAGCCGTACCAACTCCCAGACGAAGTTGTCATCTCCTAAATGTCACCTTGCTCTGGGAACGTTTTCCTCTGGAGCGTGCTTGCGGTGTCAGTACCGCATTTCGGAGCCAAGTGATGCGATGCCAGGTTGGCTGTAAGAGCCAGCCCCTCTGCTTGGATTAGGCAGGCATCGCTGCACCGGGGCCAGGCGATTATCTGGCTGTCAACGGTTTCATTAGTACAAGTCCGCCGCTCTGCGGGGCGATAAGTCTCCTGGTCCTGGACCAGTCTGAAAATGTTTTCACATAGCAGCTGAGATGTTAGCGTAGGTTAGAGGTACTATCTTTTTAAGAAGAATTTTTTTGAAGGCTCATAGTTTAAGGCATGCTCAGGTTTGGGGTGGTGGGGAGTCGTTCTGAGCACAATATGCCTTCTCAGAGCAAACTAAAAAAATCCACCATTTTTTCAGGACTAGCAGTGTTGTAGCTATTTGGCTCAGAAGTCCTCCATAAGTTGATGAACTTTGTAGCTAGAAAGCTAGTCTTTCATTCACCCTCATGTACAAGGCTGGGCCCATTCGCATCAGGAATTTTACATGTTGATCATTTCAGTAAATGCAGCTTTTAATCTGCCACACATAATTAGACACTAATTGTATTCATAGCTGGAAACACCACAGAAACCATTGGCATGAAGTAGAGATTAGTCACACTATCGGTTTGTTTTCTATTAAGCTTCAGGATTTATAGAAACGAAGAACCATAGAGATTTCAGCAGAGAAGATACATGGAGGTGAACGGGCATTCCTGTAAATTCAACAGTGTCTTAGAGCCATGTGTTTTGTGCAAATCAAAGTCATAAGAACAAAGGTTGTGTCCTCAAGAAAGCTGCATGCAAGAATTTTTCCTCCAGCTTGACAGAGTGATAAATCACTTTGTCAAATCCAACTTTAAAATCTGACTTTAATGGTTACAGTACAGTACTTACACAAAAGCTAGGAGTTTTTGAGCCTGCCACATTTCAGAAAAAAGCAGCTGCCTTTTCTGATTACCTGGTTTTTTTAATTAGATGACTTAATTTTCCTTTCTTAATGAGATAAAGATGCAATCTTGCATTTATGCAAGCCAAAAATGTTCCATTGTATAACATGCGATTACAGGGAGCTAGCAGGAATTGAGGCGTCAAGAGGTGGTTGCAGGCAGGAGAGGAGAGGTCATGGCTGAACACCAAGAAGACAAAGTGTTGAAGGCACAGAAATGTAGAAAGACGTTTCCAGTGGCAGAACAGAAAAGGTGAATGTAAGATAAACGAACTCTGCTTTTCATAGGTGGTAAATATGCCATTAAAGCCACTAAAGGGAACTTTAAAACATGTCATGCAACATTCAGGTTTTAGCAAAAGTCATTGATGAAAGCAGAACTTGTCTGATTTAGTGCCGCCTTCTACTCTGTAACCTCACCTATTTGCTATCAGAAGTCCGCTCTGTGAAAGCAGTATCTTAAGCATTCATCTGCTCATCCCTCATCCTCTGGCGTATTTGCTATCTCTGCAGCACGCAGCAGGGATGGATTAAGACAATAATACAGTCCAGAGCCGCTGCAGTTTCTTGAATCCTCACGCAGACTCCTCCTGTATCTTCTTACTCAGGCTGCTTTTGATCGTGTTTTTCCAGCGAGCGGCCGCGTTGTTCTGCTGCCTGCTAGAAGCTGCCGCGTGATACTGCGCTTCCTTGAGGCATCTGGGGACCAAATAGCAAGAAATCCTGCCTTTCTCTGCTCTTGGCAACTGGGTCTTGCCAGTAATTGTGACTTAGTTGGGGAATAAGGAGTAAAATCTGAGAGATTAAGCAATGATGGCATCACTCAACACTGGGATACCAGCCACCAAAGGAAAGGCGTCCGTCCCATCTGTGGTCTGTGCAAGCTGAATCGCCTGAGTATGGTTTAGTCCTCCAAGCGTGAAACTAACTGAGTCATGACTTTGTCAGTGAGTGATCTGGCTACAGATACATGGTTTTGGGATAAATGTCGTTCAGCGTGAAGGCTAGGCCAAGAGTTTACTAACGGGGCAGGCCAGGAGCCCTCCAGGATACATAGCAGATCAGGCACAGTTCCTCCTGGGCTGCAGTAACCTATCTCCTTCCCTTCTGCCCTTGCCTCAAGTGTACAGATCTCAGTCTGGGAGTATGGTTTTAGGATATCCTCAGAGACCAAGGGAACATGAGGCCACCCTCTGAAACATCTCAGAAATCCCAACCCTGAAAGACTGCGTGTTGCTGTGTGTCGGCCAGACGTGGCTCCGCTGCTCCAAAGTGCTTCCTGAAGACAAGAAGGATTAGTACCGCATGACGTGATACCGCTGCTCAAAAAGCAAATGGCTTGAGAAAGTCAGTGGTGGTTACTGAAAGGGACTGTAAAGGGGCATAATGTACTTTGGAAATGCTGGTCAGGGGATATGGCCCAACAACCTTAAAAAACAACCTTCATTTTGGGAGCTTTCTTCACTTCTTAAGTTCAGGGCATATATATGAGGCTCTGTAGCCAAATATCACAGCTGACTCCCCCCAGCTCCATTCAAATCAGGTTCCCAATAGCCTTTTTAGGGAAGAAAAATGCAAAATATCTCCCTGGTCTACATCTGTGGTGATTTCGTGTAGGTTCATAAAGATCACTTCATTACAGATATCACTTCAGACTCAGTACTTGCTGAGTTCAAAGATATATTCATGTATAATTGTTCACGTTAAAAGGTCTGTGGTATTTTCTTTATATATTTCTTTTAATAGCGTGTCATGGGAAGTAAGCTAAGGCTGTAAGGACATTTGCATGTTAGGGCAGTTCCTGCTCTTGCCACTGCCTCTCATCTCTTTCAAGAAAAATCTAGAAGCCGAGCGGGAGGTTTACCACAGGAGGAAATTTGTAGAAAAGAGATCAAGAAGTGTAAACCTTTAAGCTTCAACCCTGTCTCTAGAGATCTCAGGTGTCACTCCTTCCCGGGACTTTCAATACACCACCCATTTCGTAGCTTTGGGTCAGGCCAGGTAACTTTCTCTACAAGTCACCTGAGATCATTGCTGTCTCCAGCCAATCGTGTTTCAGAGGCCGGTGGTAGACAGAGAAAAACAGAGGGAATTAAATTGTGTGTAATCCCCCCCTTACTGCAGCTCAGAGATCCAGATCGCATCATGGGGACAAATCACTTACTACCTCTTTTGACTTAAAGGCAGCCTGCGGCAGCTCCAAAGGCAGGCAGCTGCAGCAGAGAGGCAGCCTGCGCTGTTAAGAGCGATAGAAATAGTTTGTGCGCGCACATCCTTGTGCGAGGAACTTTTTGGCATAAAAGGTCCTATAAGAGCACTAGGGGCTGTTCTCAGACCCAGACAATGAAAAGTTACTCTGTTCAGCTTCTAGCTTGGGTGTAAAAAGTAATTCAGGGTGCCAAAACAGTGTTTTTACTTACCCGAAACAGATTTTTTTTTTTTTTTTCACTTGGTCACTCAGATTGTATACGGGAGCCCTGGGTGAACTTTTCCTCTCCCTGCTTCAAACCAGCAATTTCTTCTTAAACAAAACCCAGACTGTCTGAGCGCTCACAAGGGTTACTTTGTGGTAGTTAAGGATTTGGGGAAACAGGTCTCTCCCTCCTGGCTAGATGCCATACGGAGTTCTTCAGCATCCAAAGCTGTGGGGCTGGTGGGCAGCGCGCTTTCCCGTGGGGAGGGCGCTCCTCCCGCTCCAGCCTGTACGTGTTCCTTCTTGCCTCTCTCCAGCTATCGCATACCCCCACGATCGCATTATTTCCCTGGGCTGTGTGATATGAATTTAATCCCTGGAGGCAGAGAGGAGGACTGAATCTGGTTTCCCACCGCCCGTGTGGATTCCCTCAGCAGCAGGCTATTCAGGGAAAGGCAACTGCTACCTCCAACTGCTTTAATAATCCTTTGATTCCTCAGCTTTTACTGCCAGTGCCCAAAATGAAATGCTTTGCCATTTGTTTTGCCTGAAAATATTCCACAAAACTGCTTCCAATTTATGAATGGATTTGGCTACCTCAGAACCTCATTTTTAGCAAAGTCGCAACTTGCCAAAAACCCTCACCCAGTGCTATTCTTGAGTGCTTTGCCCAATCTTATGTTTCAGAAGCTGCGCCTGTGTACAGTGCGGTTGCTACGACCTTCTCTCCAAGCCTTCTCCTCCCTCAGTCAAAACAGGAAGGCAGGAGAGGAGCTGTGGCCAAGGCCCCTTGACCTTCCAGGGAGACAGCGAGTATTTATGTGGAGGCACTGGGCTGATGATCTTAGCTGTGTTGACAGGGATGAGTTATGAAGTGAAGCGGGCATAAGTGCCGTCTTAACAAGGCATAGGATTTCCAGGATTGAGGAGTGTTTTTAGCACCTTGCCCCTCTGAGCCTGCTCATCCCCGCACCCTATCTGCTTCCAGATGGGTACCAGTACCGCTGGCCGGGCTGTGCTGGGAACCGAGCATCAATGCTGAGACGTGCCGGCATCCCAGGGAGCTGATATGGTTCTGCCATGGCAAGGGGTGATGCCACAGGCGCATCAAAGGGGCTGTCCTCCTCCACCCTCCCCCGTGGGCTGCTCTCTCCCTCCCCCCCCCTCCAATCCCCAATCCATTTAATACCCCGGAGAATTGGGTCAATGGCTCGGGGGCCCGCAGGGAGGGAAAGCTGGACACGGCGCATCTGATGGAGCCTTGGCAGACCCGCTCCTGCACGCGCAGGGCTTTGCCAGAAGGATCCGCAGAGCCAGACAGAGGCAGAATTGGCCTCAAATTTTAAAGCTGTCTGGAGGGCCTTGATAGTCCAGATTCACTGCTCCCGCTGTGGTTCCCTCCCAGACCCATAAGGAGAAGGAATATTTGGGGATGGGACAAGAGAACAGGGGAAGGAGTCAGTGACCGAGATTTTCAGTGTTTTGCTTGAGTCCATCCTTGCTGGGATGAACAGCCTAATTTACGTAGGCAAGAATCTGACACAATTTACACATTTCCTTCCCTGTGTGAAGGAGAATACAAAACCAACTTCAAAGCACTGAAATCTGCACCAAAAAGCAAACTAAGCTTTTTATAGTTGTATGTTCATTACCTTCCCTTAAAAGTAAGGATAGGAAATGCCAATGAAAGAAGCAAAAAATATTTCTAAGTGCATTTCTTGACAAACAACCCAAACTTATCACCAATTCTATGACTTAGTGAAGACACCTTTCTTTCTGGTAGCAGGTGAGCTGGTAGCAAATGGATTCATTGCACTTTTCTTGCTGTGCTAGGACAGTAAAACAAAAAGAAACCCCCAACATTGCACTACCAGTGTTTTCAGCCTTGAAGAATTATCTGAATTCTTGTCATCTGGACCTGTATCCAGATGTAAGAAAACTTTTCTTCTGACTAAGGGGAAAGAGCGTTCAATTAAAATTAACCCGATTATCAAATAGACCTTTTCTACAGTGGTCCAGCTCTGTGCCAGTTAAGTGATGTACTTCGTTGAGTCAGTAAACTTGCACAGGGGACCAAATTTCTGTCAATAGAGTTGTTTTTTTTTCCTGTGTTTCACAACTGGAGAAGCATGACTTATCTCCCAAAGTGGTCCTTTGGAGAACAATTAAGTTATTTAAGACGAGCAAGGCAAGCTGCTGACACATTTCAGTTCTGAAGGCACTGCTGTGCAGTTTATCCAGACAAAGCCTGAAACACGAAAGCTGGCCTCCTGCCTCTGTTTTCTTGTAACCAGCCATCAGAGAAGCAGATTTCCCTGCTCTGTGGCTAACTAGATCTGCCTGGTTTGCTTAACCAGCGAGCAAATTCCTGCACTTCAGGAAGAGCACTCCAGGCTCATTACAAGCTACTGGGCTACAGCGCGAGATTGAGAAAACAGATTTGTTTTGGACAAGCTGCTCTGACATGGAGGTGCCAGGGTGAATAACCTTTGGAAAAAAAATATAAAAAAAATCTGCCTCCAAGAGCAAGATGAATAATCTGACAACTGAATGGCTCTGTATTTTATATCAAAGCACAAAATGACTAGAAGTCGCGGAGATCTGACTCATGAGCAGAAATAGCGTGCTGGGACGGCTGGCACGATTGCTGCCACCAGCTGCCTGCCCCCACTGCTGGAGAATGGGTGGCTCTCATGCTGCTTCTTAAGCAATTCAGCCAAAAAAGGCTAGAGCGAAGCATTTTAAGGGAAACGTGTCAGTGCTAGTATATAGCCTGCCTTGTTAAGATAAACCTTGAAATGGTCCCGAGTTGCCACAAAGCCTTTCAAGCTCTCTGGGCGGGAGGAACAGGACAGAAACCTCGCCAGGCACCCCGGTGGAAGTTGCGCCAGGCACAAGTCAGCACTCGGCAGAGAAGCTTGTCCCGGCTAAGTGGTGCTTCGCTGCCACAGCAAGGTGTTGACAGAAGCCCCCCCGACCTCTTATCAGCAAAGCAGCCTTTTTGACGTGGGAAGAAAGCTTTAAGCTGTGACCTGTTTAAATGTCCTGCCTCATCACTGACCGGTAGCTACAAACAATTCTGCAATAAATCCCGTAGCACCCTGCTGCCGCCTTTCCCCAGCTGCCCCCTCTGACAAGTTCCCCGACTCAAATACGCAGTCCTAATCTTAGTGTAAATCTTCAGCCCAGCTCCTCCAGATAAACATACAGTGTTTCACCTGGTCTTCTGCAAAATGAGACTTTTGCAAGCGCCTTACGAGTGCTGCTTTCTCTACCTTTTCTCAGCTCCTCCTCCCACCCATAACTTTCTATCATGTTTATCACATAGAAAGAGAAAGACAGCTCAGAAAAAAAATCAAACTCCTACAAAGGCGGGGGGAGGGAGAATGGGTGGTTGGGTAAATGCACCCATCCCCACCGAGGGTGCAGTTACACGGCAGCTTCAATTGCTCTAAATTGGAGTTGCCATAGCAATGCCCTGCCTGCATCGTCCTCTCGCCCCCCCCTGCTTCTGTCACCGGAAAACAAAGGAGGTACATGCAAAAAGCCACTACCCGGGGCTGACTCACCTGAAAATCATCCCAACCTAAAAATGATTCATTTTTGCTTGATGAGCTCCATGCAAAGGCTCACCGTCCACCTCGACCCACGGGAGGACAAAGGAGGCATCAAGACTTTGCAGGGCTGGGGGAGGAGGAGCAGGACTGTTGCTGTGCTGATTTTGGGACATTTGAACTTCTGCAGAACGAACTCTTAGCAGGGTTATACATTTCCGAGAAGCTGCCTCCAAAAGGGGAGTCCCACCTGCCTCCCCTCTTAGCAGGTTATTTGCTGCTCTGAGCTCCCTGCCCGAGCCTGGCTAATGCCACAGCATCGGGCTACGGCTCGCCCGGGACGCAGGAGGGAAGTGCAGCGAGGCAGGAGCACCCCTTCTGCTGGCAGCTTCGCTCTTCTCAACTTAAAACTACTGTAAAATTGCAATTCGAGGGTTGGGGGCATGATACACAATTCTGGAAAGAGACGCTTCAAGTTTGCGCAGAGCTACTTTGTCACTGAATTATGCAACATTCTGCTTTGCTACATTAAAACTCCTGTTAGAGAGCTTAATTTTGTTTCCCTAACCGTTATTCAAAGAACGCACTAGCTGAAAATATCTCCAGAAACTCTGGTCATGCGGGGGATGGTGCCCAGCCTCTGAAATTGCAGATTCTCACTAATTCTTCCCGTGTGAACCAGCATCGTTAACCAGGGTGATCTGCAGCCCTGGGGGTTTCTTACACCCTTTCTGCATCATTCATGCACTGCCCGCAGCAGTGTTTATTGAAGATCTTTTTGGAAGCTGTTATTAATATATCATAGTACAATCAGTGGTTCTTAAATAGCTTTAATCAAGAGTTTTCTTTAAAACGGTATTTTTAAATACCTTGTGGCATGTGGAGTCATATGGACAATATCGCATCTCAGCTCTGATACTATTACACAAGAAGGGTTCTGGCCACACTATCTGTTTTCCTACTCTTCAAACAAACAAACATACATACAAACAAAAAAGAACTGAAAGATCAGGCAGTTTTGGAGAGCAAAAAGCAGCAGCCAGGGAGTTGCCTGTGCGCTCCCTTGAGCGCAGAGGGAAGAAGCATCAGGTGTGCTTCCACAGCCTCCGTGCAGCCGAACCGGCGACAGTTAGACGGGATGCCCGCCCGCGACACGCAAAACCAAAGGATGCGGAATATTTGAGCGTGGTTTGGCCGCTGGCAGTCAGCTTGTGGGAGCCGCAGGAATCAGGATGCAGGAATTTGGGTCTTTGTTTCAGGAACATTCCTTGGAAAGTGTCGGGGCCAGCTGCAAGACCGTCCGAAATCCCTCATCTTATCTGCGCTCGGCGCAGGGCGGGGGGGTGGAGGGACCGTCCCGGGGGGGACCCGACGGCACCGTCCCCCTCCGGGCTTCTTGGTACCGAGGGCTCCGAGCCCCCCTGCCAGGGAACCGGAGCTCGCTTGCCGTCACATCCCGTCCCGGTGACGGGGGTTGCATCGCCCGGACCCCCCAGTCCCCGGGGTAGCAGCAGCAGAGCCTCTCCCCAACCCCCCCGCGCCCCCTTCCCGTGCGCTCAGCGGCGCGGAGCTGGCGGTGCGGAGCGGTGAGCAGCACACCGCAAACTGGGCGGGATTTTTGGTGTGGGTTTCCCCCCCAGCCCCGCGCCCATCTTTTCCTCATCTGCGCGCCGCGCACTGCCCGTTCGGGAGAGCTCGGGCTTTAACTTTGCACGGGCAAAGCAGCAAAAAGAGAAATAGCCGGGAGGGGAAGAAAGAAAGGGGGGAATAGGCGGGTAGCCCCTGTTCGGGGGGTCTGCAGCGAGGGCGGCCGCCACCTGCCCCCCGCCAGCGGAGCGGGGCGGGCGCCCCCGGACTTACTTTCTGGGGGTCGGCGTAGGTGCCCAGCCCCAACAGCGGGATGCTGTTCCCGTCGCTCAGCGGGACGCGGTGGCTCTCGGCCGTCAGGTTCATAGTGCCGGCAGGTAGGGGCGCCCCGAGCCCGGGGGTGCCTCC